>JAXDDX010000016.1:3425000-3622500 GCA_034670405.1 Hoplostethus atlanticus | reverse complement strand
AGCTATGACTAATAGCTCCGTGTTTCATTTGGTGCAGAATATTTGTTTTTTTCTATTGGAGGAAATTCAAATTGTAGAACAAATTGTGATTTTTTTAGCCCCTTTATGTACATAAAAATCAGCTTATTTACATTTTTAACTTATTTACATTTAAATTCATCCATAACACCATGAATTTGTGCATTTGGAGCTCAAATAAAACTGTAATACTGTATATGTGTGTTAGTTAGTTGTGGTGCAAGTATTCCATGTACCTCTGTGTGTACGCTTGTAGGAGTTGGTGTGATTGTCATACTATTTTTACCTGCTGGGAAATTGTAGGCGAGAAGCAGATTGACATGGAAATGGAAAGTAGCTTTCCATCAACACACAAGTCATGCCAGCTTATACATCGGAATGTCATGACAAGACATAAAAAAAACCTGTATTTGTGTGTATGTGTCTATGGTACAGGTGTTACATGTACCTGTTTGTGTGCGTGATCGTAGGAGTTGATGTGGTTGTCAAACTCCTGGTGTCTGAGATACTGCTTGTCACACAGCTCACAGTAGAAAAGAGCCTTCAGATCCTCCAGCGAGCAACCTACAGCCCTCTCTGCACGCTCCTGGAGAGAGTGAGAGAGAGAGAGAGAGAGAGTGAGAGAGTGTTGGGAGAGAGAAATGGAGGTAGAGGGAATAGAGGGATCGAAACAAAGAAGTGAAGGTTAGAGGAGCAGAAAGAGAGTGAAAGAGGAGTGGAGGGAGAGATGGAGAGAATGGGATATTGTTAGCCATTTAGAGCGTATCTGCATCCAAGAGACATCAGCAGTAATAGCCTCTACATGTGCTCTGCATAAAACTGTTAAACGGCTTCCCATTAAAGTGCGCTGCTGCTGCGGCGGCTGCTGCTGCTGGAGGTAGGACAAAGGCATTGAAGCCCAGACTTGTATTCACAGCAACTTGAGCCTGGGGACGCATTTAATACAGCCACTATAATGGAAACCTACAGAGTATATACTGTAATAGTCTGAGTGAAGAGCAAACCGCAAGTGTAGTAGACGGGGAGATAAGTTGAGCATCTGAAACTACAACTTAGACTTTTGTATGCTGGTAAATTGCTCATATTAAAAAGAGAAAGGGATAGACGGACACACACACACACACACACACATACGCAAATAGCACATGGACCTCCGGGGATAAATGGCTTGCCTGCATGCCTACGTGGGCTAGAGGGCATACAGGATCTTGTGTACAGTATGTGTGTGTAAGTTTGCGAGTGTCTGTTTGCTTGTGTACGTGCGTGCGTGCGTGTGCGTGTGCGTGTGCATGTGCGTGCATGCGTGTTCATGCGCGTGTGTGTGTGTTCGTACCATGCTGTGCCTCAGAATGTAATTTCCCTCAGGCTAGGGGCTGCCAATAACCACTATTGAATTCTGTTCTACACTGACATGATGGGAATTTAATTTGAGGTTGTCACTTCGTTCTCTCTCTCTCTCTCTCTCTCTCTCTCTCTCTTTCCCTCCCCCTCTCCCTCCTTATGTCCGTCTCCCGCTCTCCAGTGCTGACGCTTTCCCTGCCTTTTTCTCCAACCCTCTCTCTTTCCTCTTTCCTTTATCACCTCCTATTTCCCTTTTTTCTCTTTTCCTGGCTCGCTCCTCTCCTGTTTGGTGAGCCCTGGGTCATGCAGTGACAGAGTCTATTGGCCCCAATTTGCTTCAGTAATATGCCTGCACACAGGAGCAGAGGAGAGAGGGATGAGAGGGAGGATAGGAATACAGGCAGAGGAGAAACGACTCCTGCCTGCCCCAGCAGACAGACAGACAGACACACACACACACACACACACA
This sequence comes from Hoplostethus atlanticus, assembly GCA_034670405.1. Taxonomy (NCBI): domain Eukaryota; kingdom Metazoa; phylum Chordata; class Actinopteri; order Trachichthyiformes; family Trachichthyidae; genus Hoplostethus; species Hoplostethus atlanticus. The sequence continues at coordinate 3,620,672 of JAXDDX010000016.1, read as the reverse complement.
CAGAGCAACATCAAGTCAAGTCTGTACACTTCACCAGTTAGTATCACAGGCACACACACACACACACACACACACACACACACACACACACACACACACACACACATAGCACACACACAGAGCAACAAGTCTTTCCAACTCACCAGTTAGTACACAACACAGGCACACGCAGACATGTACACACACACACACACACAGAGAGCAACATCAAGTCTGTCCACCTCAACAGTTAGTACACAACACAGGCAGACACACACACACACACATCCACCCACTCAGGCACATACCACACACACAAACACGCATGCTCATAGACACACACACAACAACAAGGCTGTCTACATCACATCAGTTGGTTCACCCCCCACACGCAAATTTAACGTGCACACACACACACACACACACACACAGACACAGATATAGACACATGAAGACATCAACATGAGTCCTGCCAATTAATTTAGACTTGTACATCATGTACTTTTTTACACTTTTGCCATCTGGCATCAGTGAACAGGCCAAGTTATTTTCTTTATATTCTCCTGATGCTGTTTCACACACACACACACACACACACACACACACACACACACACACACACACACGGTTCAGCACTGATATTACCACTGAGTATTCCAGTCCCTGCTGTGCATGGCGTCGTTTTTTTGGAAATAAAAATCTGTATCTGTATCCAGGCAATATTTAAACACACACACACACATACACACACACACACACACAGGGGTAATCAAAAGTTTGTATCCTTGCTACTGCCCATTCCATCTGCAGGTAGATGGCCTGCAGTCAGAATCAGAGAGGCTTAAAGAGATAGAGCAGGGGGGGGGGTGAAGGAACAACCAGGGTGAGACTGCTTTCCCTTACTGAAAACAACACAAAGGTAACTAATACACATTGATCCTGTATGTGTGTGTGTGTGTGTGTGTGTGTGTGTGCATGTGCGTGTGTGTGTCACATTATTGATCGGCCTTGCAGGCTTAAGTCACGACTAGGAAATGATCCAATCACTGAGAAAGGCCTCTCTCTGAGTGGTGCTGGGGATGGGGGCTGATGAGACTTTGGGATAGTGAATGCAGTTTATTTGTCGACCATAGGCACGGCGTGCTTTCATGTGTGTATGCATTCTTGTGTGTGTGTGTGTGTGTGTATGTGTGTGTGCCTTTACACCCCCTAACCGTGTTTCCCTCTCTCTGCGTTCTGTCAGGGTAATTATTTTGAACAGTGCAAAAATGTGTATTGAGGGAGGGGTGTGAGTACATGAGAGAATGTGTGTATGTATGAGCGGCATCAGAGCAGAAATATATGTGTGTGTGTGTGTGTGTGTGTGTGCACGGAAGTCATTTGTTTATGTCAGAGGTGTCGTGACAGCTTTGACATGTGATTCACCATTTTCCTGCTGAACACTTAATCAAATATGAGAGGTTTCATTTACATTGCTTACACTCCTCACAAGGCCTCCATGTCAGTATACCCAGCCGCACCTAGACACACACACACACAAAGATAGAAATACAATATACACGTACAGTACACACACACAAACACACACTCATGCACTTACGCATGCAGACTCGTATGCGATCTGACAGCCTGACGAACTGGTGCTAAATTAATCCAGACCTCAATTTACCTCACCGGCACAAATGTGTTTGCAGAAAGAGCACAATTGATATCCACAGGCCTGAATGGGTAGTGATTGTACGATTATGTGCGTGTGTGTGTGTGTGTGTGTGTTTAAGTGGGTGGGTGTGTGCGTGGATGTACGTGTTTCCATGCTTCTTTCTTTTACTTATCCTCAATTTGCGAGACAAGTGCCGTGTTATCCCTCTACACAGTTGAAATGATGCTATAAGGAACCATAACCATAGTTACAGCCACACATATACGCACTCACACAGACACACACATGGAATTTAATGGCTCAAGCTAGCTTGGAAATGGGATGGTCACGCTTCAAGTGTTTTCCACACATGATCCGCATGCCTGTGAGAATGTGTGCTTTGGAAACTAATGGTATACATGCATTCAGGAAGCACAGTGCAAAAAGAATAGGTTCCAGTCCTCCACAGACTGAAACTGTAGAGGTTCCCATTACACTGTGATCATCCTGCAATGCATTTATGTTGGGTTCTACTCAAGGATCCCATGGCGCAAACATATTGAGATGAAACTGATCAGGTGTGGTTATTGTTAATAGCATTACAACAAAAATGTTCATTGCAACTTTGATTCACTATGAAATGCTTTCAAAACATCACAGAAGCTAGCAAAAATATAAGGTAGAACAACATTCATATTGAGGGATCTCATCTTAAAGGAATATTATAGGAATTCAAATGTTCCTTTATTTACACACATACATGATCAAAGGTATTTAATGAACACACATTTTGTTTGAGTGGTCAGATTTAATGTTATTGTATTTTCACCCTTTTCTACCGGCAGTTTCAGACTGTGGTAAACGCATCACAACTGGACTTGGTCTTGATTGGCTCACTTCACAAGTCCTTCCAATCAGGCAGCATTTGAACTGGAAAGGCTCCACTCAGCAGGTTTACCTCATCAGGGGAATTGGAGGAGCCAGTCAGGGTCCAGCATTGTGACCGTTCTGCCTGTGGGGACTTAGTCTTCAAATGCAATCAATTGAACTGATTCAATTCTAAACTACATTTATTTGCAAAACACAATAAAGAGCATCATTCTCATCCTTTTTCATGGAAACGGAATAATATGGGACCTTTAAAGAACGATCAAGAAATACAATAGCAGAACATCAATATGCAATAATACTTAAGCTCCACTTAAGCTTGTAACTCAGTATTGCTGCCATCCTCAGTCACATCTAATCACACATTACTTAATGAACCAGCGGATCAACTGTTGCACTTAGCTGCAGGATGATGTGTAAACCCTCTGCACAAGCATGTCCGTGCAGTAGCAGGCGTCCCGGTGCAATGCAGCAACGTATGCATGGAATACAACATCTACTTTGAAAAGGATGCTAGTGCAAATTCTATTGGACAGGCCTTTTACAATGTAACCATAAAGGTAAGAGTCGGTGGGTCCAAAATCTGTTTTACCGGTCCTAACTGCTTGCTTCAACATGCCATTGTGGTGGGAGAGGATGGTATCTAGTGAGTAAAGAGGTTTTTGAGAGAAGAGAAGAGAATGAGAGAAGAAGAGAAGAGGAGAGAAGAGAAGAAAACGAGAGGAGAAGAGAAGAGGAAAAGAAGAGGAGAGAAGAGAATGAGAATGAGAGGAGAGAAGAGGAAAAGAAGAGAAGGAGAGAAGAGAATGAGAATGAGAGGAGAGAAGAGGAGAGAAGAGGAGAGAAGAGAATGAGAATGAGAGGAGAGAAGAGGATGAGAGGAGTGACACAGGAACACAAGACTATAAACAGGAGAGCTTTATGGATTCAGAGACTTTTAATTGCGAATGTGAATTGTGAAATTCAATAAACAATTCATAATTGTTTACTAAGCCAAATGAAGTCTTTAATTACACCCAGCTATAATTATCACCCGGCCACTGTAATAAATACAAACCATCCATTAGTGATAAAACAAATCTGTTTATCTCTCTGTTTACATGTTTCTGTTGCTCTGTTTTTTGAACCCCTGTCTGACAGTATTATCTTTCTCAGACACACACACACACACACACACACACACACACACACATGCAGTGCACGTGGGGAGAGTCCGGCAGAGTGACTGCTGGCCATGCTTGTGTAGCTAATGACAGCTGACCTGAGGGCTGAGTTGCTTGTTACTGTAATGACCGGTAGATCTCAGCAGCAGACGCACGTGTGCAATTACATGCACACACACACACACACACACACACACACACACACACACACACACACACACAGCCAAACAGGATAGCTGAGTGGTAATGAGCTGATATTTGCAGACCTAATGCATCTCCCTTAACTGCCTTTAACATGCCTCCAAGGCCAATATCCATCCATTTGATGTGTGTAAATGCATCTGTGTGTATGTCTCAGTTTCTGTCTATGTGAATCAGACTGTGTTTGTGTGTGTGTGTGTGTGTGTGTGTGTGTGTGTGTGTTTGCTCCAGTCCATTACACTCAGTTAGAAATATGGCCAAAACAACATAGAGTGACCGATGCCAAAATCACAGATGTGTTGACCATAGATATAATCATTAGGGTTTTCTTACAGCCAAAAGCACAGATGTGTTAATCCCAGTGTATTACACCATGAAACCCACTGCCAGGAACCGACGCTGTGAAAATAGATACCAGACAGGCCTGACTAGAATTATAGATCTGTTAAAACTAGAGAATGATTTGCAAGCAAGAAATTGAATGTAAAGATAATGCTGGCATAAAATAAAAATCCAAAGCTTCACTTCAAGTGGTACCAATTATACAAAATGACAATAACCACCTATTAACGGAGACAATATAAAAGTTTCCAATGCGTCTCTCCAGCTAGATGCACCCTCTAGGTTGTATACGGATGTTTCAATGATCAGTATTCTATACCAACATTCAAAATCCAGTCATAATCCAATTCACTGGCAAGGTGATACAATACAACACAATGACCATGGTCACCCAACAAAATGATTTCAGACAGGGGGGAATGCTGGGAGGGCAGTCCAACAGCTGAGAGGTGAGTATATGGTTGTGTATGTGAAATGGTTTGGACGACGTGTTCTTCACTCCGGGCCTCGGGGTCCAGAGCCCCGCTGGTTTTCTATCCTATCCTAGTTAATTGCATCCACCTGGTGTCCCAGGTGTCAGCCAGTCCCCGATTAGACAGCTAGGCTCTGGACCCTGAGGACCAGGACTGAAAACCACTGGCCAACCACCCTGGAGAGTGCAGCAAGACCTGGGCACTGATCAGAGTCCTTCCAGGGGAGTAGAAGAGGTTGGATAGTATCTCAGTCCCTAAAGCTGCCGGTCTACTTCATGCATTACGTTACAGTACAGTCATTTAGCCAAAGAGACTTATAAAAGGTGATGGGGATCGAACCCACAACCCTGAGAGTCTCATGCTCTACCGACTGAGCTGTCCAGGCCGGACTTACTTGTAAAGTTGGAGTATAAAATAATAATTCAATAACACATCACATGTATACTGTTATCCAAAGGTATTTCAATGTGTAAATAAATTGATTCATTGATTCCGTTTTATACTCTTGACCTGGACTATCACAAAATAGCAGTGATGATACGAGACGTAACATGACATAACACAAAATGCAGAACTCAAAATGTCAAGTGCAACCTGTGTCAAAGTATTTCACCAATACTGACAGGAAATCAATGTCAAATAGTCAGGAACAAGCCTGCTGGGAAGCTACAAGCTAGCGCCTGGTGCTCATATAAACTCTCCAAATGAACTGTCAACAAGACAAGACAATTTCAGGGTGAGAGTGGCAAGTTTAATGTCCGTAGTGATGAGCAATCATTTTGTTTAAATCCAGTCTGGCAATATTATATCCTTTTTCCAATCAGTCAGGATGTCGCATGGGCAAAGCTCCATGACAAATGACTGCACTCTCCCAAGTCAGCTCATAAGCAGGCTTGGCGAAGCACCCGGGGGAGACCGGCCAGTCCTATTGTTACCATCTGAATTGGCTGAATATAACACATATATTGATTGGATGCACTTTTAATTTCCTCCTATATTTATGCACTAATGCACTTTTCCAATGTTATCATTTACTAGTGATGTTTTTCATTTGTCATCCATTATACTATCTGGGTTGTAGGCGTCATGACTGATTGGGTTGCTGTGTAACCTGTAGGTGAGCGCTGGCCTCCAAGCTCTCTAACTTTAAAGTTCAGCATGACTCATCAGCCTTTTCTCTATTCCTCATTCTTCTCCTTGTCTCCAGCTCAAGATGTAGCCAAGCTGATGTTAGCTCTTCCTCTGACCTTTTAAGATGAGCGGCGTGCAAGAAAACAAGGAATTTAAAAAATGATGAATAGGTTACATTTGCTGATTTGCACTGTGCCCTTTGTTACCTTGTTGAGTGGAGGAGTCCCTCAGCTCTCTTGTCATCATGGATGTTGTGCTGGGACTGTGTCCTTTGTAATAGATGTTGTCTTTATATGTAATCTTAAATCCAGCTCTCCAAACTAAATGTCACCCTTGTGGCTTAACACAACACTGTAAATACATTAGAAGTGCTGCTTTCACACCCAGTTCAGGCTAAACATGTTAGATTCGTACTGTTAAACATGATAAATCTGTACTGTTGCACACTAAACCTATCTAGAGCGAGAGAGAGAGACAGAGGTGCTTCATCGCCACACACAATAATAAAAGGAGATGAAAATGAAATGACGAGGGGGCTGAAAAGCCTCGGAATAACTGCACGGCTTTTGTCTGGGGCATGGACAAATCACACACCTCTCCTGTTGTCATAAATCAGTGATCAGTCACAAGGCCCAACCAAACGATCGCTCAGCCAGCAATCAAAAATTAATTCCCTGTCCATCACATGGCAAGGCTAAGGCTCTCGCTCCCTTCCTTCCTCTCTTTTCTGTCTCTATCTCCCTCTATCTGTCCTCCCCACTCAACAGGGATCTCTTTGTTTTCATTGTTATTCACGCATTGTATCATTGATCAATCCCATTCATTCCCACATTTAAAATCTACCCACCTCTCAACAACCGTCCGCGTGTGTTCAATGGCATCCCGAACACGGCGCGAGCACAGCCTCTGGCCTGCGCCGTATCAAGTGAAACTGATTCACAGGGGCACAGCATCGCTTGGAGACAGAAAATAGGTCTTCGGACATTTTCTCTAGTTGAGTGAACATGACCCACAGTTCCTTTTCCAGCTGTTTTGTGGATGTTTGTGTTGGGTGGCAACAGGGCACAAGCACGCAAGCATACATACAAATTCCTAAAATACACACACACACACACACACACACTCCCTGGTCTGTGTTGTGTCTTTGAATGTTTTTTTTTCATAATCCTGCTGCTCTCTCGTCGTGATCTTCAGGGGTTTGCATCTGTTGCGTTAAAAGGCGAAGTTCCCTCCCTCTGTCTGGGTGCACATTCAGGGGAACATCATAAACCGATTAGAGGAAGAGAAAGAGGGGAGGTCAAGACGGACGCAGAGGTGAAAGAGAAAAACATCACTGTGTTGTTTCTGCAACTCCTACACATGTGCACATCCTGTACCTCTGTCTTTTCCTTTTTTTCCTACACCTTTTCTTCTCTCGTCTTGCTCTCGGCTCCTCTCTCCACACCTACTCGCATAGGTCAGAATGAAAGAGTCAAAGGAGAACCATGGACGTCTAGAATAGTGATTGTGAACTTCTCTTATCCTTTCACTCTCTGCCTCTACTTTCTAGCTCTCTTTCTACCTCTCTAATGTCTTTTCAGGTCTTCTTTCTTTATTCAAGTTCTCTAATAGTCTCTCTCTCTCTCTTCTCTCTCTCTCTCTCTCTCCTGCATTGAAATGGTTTGTCAGTAATTCTGTCCCTGTCCCTTTTAAATGTCATCCCCACCAGCATTAAATGTTTTCTCCTCCCAGCTGGCAGAATAATGGAATTATATGGACCATACACTGTTGACATTTAAATTAGAGACACAATAGAAAAACCTGCACGGGTAAATGGATATACAGTGTAAAAGAGTTGGTACACACACACACACACGCACACACACACACACAATATCCCATTCCTGCCAGTCTAGACGCGGCAGTTGATTGACAGCCTTAAAGAGGACGGCATGGCTATCTGTTAAAGTGATCAAACGGAGAGTGTAATCTGTCAGCATCTAATGACGCAGATTAGGATTAGGATGAAAGACAGATTAAGAAGACGAAGGTAATCAGTTCGCCAATGACAGACGATTAGAGCGGGATTAATATAATCAAAGATTACACGCTACACTCTTAACACTCGGCTAAGTCATGCCAACTCGGAAACTTACGGATGAGAAAGAAGAGTGTGACAAAGCGAGGGGGAGCGAGGAAGCGAGCGCGAGAGAGAACTATGAATCGAGAAATGATTGCTCTCTTTCATTTATGATTGCCGTGTCTTTTGAAGGTTTTCAGCGCGTGTGAGCGTTGGTGTGTGTGCGTTTTCCCTTTGTCCGCTCAGCGCTGGTACATATGTGCTATCAGGGTATAACAGGAGTGTGTCCACATCGAGCAAGTGATCTCTTTGCTGGCACATTAAAGTATACAGTATGTGCATGCATTCTTGATGATGGTACAGAGGAGACGGCTGAAATACACTGTTTGCTTTAACACCATCACCACACACACACACACACACACACACACACACTCAACTTGCTCTGGGATCCACATCAGTCCAACTTCCTCAAAACTGGCTTTGCTGTGCTCAAAGATTGTGTAGCGGTTAAGACTCCATGCTGGCCAGGGATTGAATTCCCGCCAGGACCCTCTCTGCTTTCAGCATCCCTCCCTCTCCTTCCACCCCGGCCCTCTCCATCCATCTCTCCGCTGTCCACATCTCTATCTTTTTCTATTTGTCTCTCTATCATTCTCCCCTTCTATCCAGCCCCTCTGTATGGCTGCATTAGTATGTATGGCCATGTAGCTCAAGGTTTAGAGGTTTATGTCTCCTAATAGACAGAGATTTGTCCTGTCACACCAACACCCACATACAGCTTACAGATAGAGACAGAAAGAAAGAGAGAGAATGACTCCCTCCTTCTCTCTGTGTAGAGGAAAGAAAGAACATTTATGTTCCTGTCGTATCTCCAGAGAGAACCCGGTTCCATTTCTGTACAGTCAAATCATAAAGCATTAATTTGCGTCCTTCTCCTCCCTTCTCCCACGCTTTCCATCTTGTCTCCTTTCCCCCCCTCTCCCTCTCTCTCTCTATCTCTATCTCTCTCCCCCTTTTCTCTCTATCTCTCGGAGTGATTGGATTAAGTCCAAAGAAACAGATTTCAGAGTGAGGAGATGAGGAAAGGATGAGAGCTTATTAAGCATGTGAGAGGTTAGATGACATTAAGCTGTGGGGAAAGAAATTGAGGAAGGGGTGTGTGTGTGTGTGTGTGTGTGTGTGTGTGTGTGTGTGGGGGGGGGGCACAGTTCTGCATTCATCCTCGCAGAAGGTAGGGCGAGAAGAGGGAGGAAGTGAGGCGTTTAGCTGTGGAGCACTTTAATCAAGGGGCGAGCAATCCTGCATGACCCACTCTGTCATCCATTATTGATGCCTGCCTCAGCCAGGCTGATGAATCATTAAGCCACTCGTCAGGCCTGGGAATTCTGCCTCCTCCTCGGCCGATGACACTCATTTACATAAATCACACGCTGCTATTTTTCACGCACTGATACAAATACACAAATACATGCTCACTCACTTACACACACACACACACACACACACACACACACACACGCACAAAGTCCATAGACTTCAACTTGTAGTGCGATGTGCACACTTTTCTCAAAGCGTTTCCAAGAGCACACAGGCATTCCTCTACTAACACCAGGGAGAGACAAGTTAACTTGAGCTGCAGAACAGGATTTGGAACGAGGACTTATACCTGTGCTGATCACGACAAGCGCTCTGCATCTGCACCACCTGCATGCTTAGATGGAGAACAATATGTTCCAGATCCCAAGGACCTCAAGCTATATTGGTTTCCTTTCACTAGACAACAGACATCTGTTTTGCATATGTAATCCAAACAATCGCACACACACACACACACACACACACACACACACACACACCTAACTTCTCAGATCGAGAGTGAGAGTGAGAGTGGAGGAGTGACAGAGCAAGAAACAAAGAGAGGCAGAGGGGAACAGATCTTGCAGAGTTTGCAGAGGTTGTGTTTACTTCTTGCCTCTGGGCTTTGTGGCAGAGGAAAACTGGAGAATCTTAGGGAAATTGATGAATACCCATGACATGCATGCAGACACACACACACACACACACACACACACACACACACACACACACACACACACACTCTTACGTACACTCCACCCACACATTTCTTCTCATCTTTGCGGGATTTCCCCACCTCCCCACCTCTCCTCTCCTCCCCTCTCCTCTCCTCTCCTCTCCTCTCCTCTCCTCTCCTCTCCTCTCCTCTCCTCTCCTCTCCTCTCCTCTCCTCTCCTCATGCTGATTCCATTTCTTTTCATTCAGTGTTGTGACTAATCCTGCACCACAGGGTAAGAATATACCTCACAGCAAGGGTAAGGAGACCCCATGGTGCAGATATGCACACACACAAACACAATCAAACACAAACAAACACACACATACAGAGGATACAGGCACCCTGCCCATCTTAAGGAGGTAGCCAAGGCCTGGTGGCTGGTAGCTGGTGGCTGGTAGCCGGTGGCTGGTAGCTGGCGGCTGCGGACCACTGTGATCCTGCCATTCTGGCATCACGCAGAACATTTCTGCACAGCTTTAAGCTGAGCGCCTGGCATCTCCAATCTGTTAAACACTGGAATGCTGCTCGTGATAACTGCAGTGGGTAGTGCTCTCCATGAGGGTTGATGTGAGGGAGAGAAGCTGGTTGAAGTAAACGGCATAAATTATTAGTGTCCGCATCGTTGACCGCATGCTGGTGGAGATAAGTCTAATATAATGTGATGTATTGTTACTGATGCATGACCAACCCTGTTCTAGCCCTGCGTCCCATCTGCTCCGATACATAAACATGAGAGCACACCAGAATGAACAGACATGAGGGCCCACACAATGTTATTGTAATACTACATGCAGGTTTGTTTCTCTTGTTCTCTTGGTCTTTTCCTGTTTCTGTGTGTGTCCATGTATGTGCACATGTGTATATTCCCAAGCACACAGGGATTTAATGAGGTAATAGGTTGTAATACCCTCTCTGAAACCTTGACCCTGACACTGACCTTTTCCTCCAGTCACATTCCCCCAGGTGTGACTGTCAGAGGTCAGAGGGGAGAGGTGAGGGGTCAGGGATAAGGGGTTATGGCTGAGGCAGCAGAAACATGAAACCCATAAAAGATATAGAGGGACCCACTTATAGAAAGCACTCACAATTTGAATTGAATTCAGAAAATCCCAGATCTGTACCTCCTCTTCTTGTGGCACTGCCGGTGTGTTGCAGGCTTCGTGATGACAAACAGTACAGTCTAATGTTTCTACACCTCAGGCATCCAAATGAATATTTTGAAATATCACTAACTTGTTAATATATCATGAGCTTGGAATTATATGGTGCTGTCTGGGTAGAGTGCAGTTCTGAGATATTGAGCATCAAATAATTTACAAACCATCTGTCAGAAGTGTTATGTACCTTCTATCTTTTTAAATATTATATATATTATAATATATTAACTCTACAAATAAAATTTAAATAACACAACATGACTATGTGGATAACTAAATTACTAATTAAAATAAATGACAGATTCATTTTCACAGACAGATTCAGATTCATTCATTTCATTTAGCCGTTGGACTGACAAAGAATTTTATGCCCTTAATATGAAGTTAACATCATTATTTAATCTTAGTCACCCAGGTAGATTTAATTCACTAATTTCACTAAATGAAAGCTATGACCTCAAGGGGTTTCATTTAGGGTATGGGTGTAGCCAGCTGTGCAACACATACCATACAGTAGACCATTCTGTGCAATTCACAGCATTGCAAAACATGAAAGCCTTGATCTATGCCAGTGATTTTAGGGAGCTGAAACTCGTCCATATGCATTGAAATTCCCTCTGCCACTTTGATCTATAAATGCAAAGTGCCTGCTCGACTTCGTTCAGTCATAGTCATTTTTATAAATGGGCCTTATGCACATGGAAAGTGAAAAAATGATCTGAAGATCAAGCAGCGGATGAAATCTGAGTTGCTTTATTCGGAGGGAGGCCCTAGGACTGTGCTAGCCTGGGAGTAATGTCTGGGCCTCCGCTCAGCCAGGAGCTGCTGGTTTCGCAGCCTCTGTTTCAGTGACTCATCTCTCCTGCAGAAGAGAGATAATTAATTTGTCTGAGGTGCTCTTAACCCTGGCCAGCCGCGAGTATGAGCACTGTACACATATACATGTGGTGCACGCACACATGAACAAGGAATTAATGGAGCTATAATTATCAGCCCACATCTGCTGCTGCATGGAAGAATGAATCCAGGTAGAGCGGCAGAGTAACAGGCAGAGAGATGGGGGGTAAAATGGAAGTTATTGAAGAAAAAAACTATGTGACCCTCGTTGTTCTCTTCTCTCAAATAAAGAGCTCCCTCTTTTTCATTCCTTCAAGGAATTTCCAGCAATATTGCTGCCACAATATTACTCCCACCCCACCACACAGACACAAACCCACCCACACACACACACACAACGATATAAAGGTCTAAACAACTGAACCTTTGACCTGTTAAAAAATGAATGGGCTGGAGAGATGAGATGAAAAGCAATAGGAGAGAAAGATGAGAGGAGAGACAAAAAGCAATAGGAGAGAAAGATGAGAGGAGAGGCAGGGAGAGGGGGATGAGAGGAAAGCTATTGGATAGAGAAACAGATGAGAGGAGGGAGAGAAGGCGCTCGCAAATGGAATACATGATAGGAAAAAAGGGAGCGACAGAGAGAGAAGGCAGACTGCAGGGGGAAAGTCACTCTAAGAGAATGAAAGAGTAGAAGAGAAAGGGTAACAGAAAGACTGGGGAAGAAAACCCCTTTCTTGCTATCAATGTTCTCTCAGGACTTTGGCCTGTGATTGTGTTTTCTGCTAACCCTGCTGTGAGGTATGTGTGTACGTGTGTGTTCTCTCACACAGTGTGATTACCCTGCGCTGGTGTTCCAGATGGTTCGCCAAACAGCCACTAATTATCAAACACTCACTCATCGTATGTGTGTGTGTGTGTGTGTCTTATGTGCCGGTGTGTCTCCAGGTAATTATCTGATGCTTCGATCATTAATGACCACACAGGCAAACATCTGTCCCGAGGTACGACGCTAAATGAGCCGCTTGGCCATCTGTGCGCGTGTTCACATGCACGCCGTGTTTTGTGTGTGTGTGTGTGTGTGTGTGTGTGTGTGTGATCACGTGTGTCACTCACAACATGCATCCAGTGCCGACTGTAGCATTGTGGAGTGCTTTGCACCCACATTTAAAAAAACTGAACATCGACTTCTACTCTTTTCAAAACAGACACAAAACTATTATCGCACTCACACACTCACCCACACACTCCCTCCAACATCCTCACACACACCCACACACAGAGCACAGGTAGGGTCAGCTTGTAGACCTATACACATTCTTGCTGTTATGCCACGCTGACAGGTTTTTACCTCTCAGGCATCATACAACAATGAGTACTTCAAATGAAACGACATCCAAAATTTGACAGAACTACCACTCCAAAGAGAGGCGAGGATGTGTGAAAACGCGATGGAGCTGGATGAACATGTGGGTGAAATACCATCATTTGCTTACTTGGAGATCTGTTCTTTGTATTAGTTTAACTGGAAATTCAATTCATATGGGAAAGTCAAGGACCTTGCATTTTAGACCAAGAGGGCATTCATCCAGAAATAAATAAGGAGTTCTTGTTGAGCTTTTGTGTGTGTGTGCTCCTCCAGTGAGCAGCGGGTCCAAGAGATAAAAATAAAGAATGAGTCAGTCGTCTGTAAATTGAATATAAATCATTTCCATCTCCGAGGTGAACAAGCATTACAAAGCCAGTGAGCAGACACAGACAGAAACACAAACACACGTATACCGAGGAGGAGAAAGATGAATGTGCTGGCAGTCAAACATCTTGAGCCTCCCCTCCCTTCTCCATCGCTCCATGTGCTGAGCTGCTGGTGAGACAGTGACAGGTTGTGTCAACTGAAACAGCAGGTTCATTCACAAGTTACACAAAACACCACAAAACAAACAGGAGGAGGGAGGAAGAAAAGAAAGAGAGAAGACGGGGAAAAATAGAAGTGGAGGAGGAATGTACCGAGGCAGACAGTGAAACGGAGTAAAGACAGAAGATTTCCTCGGGGGAATCTTCCTGGTTATCAACTAGAGGTTATTATGCTATGAAGCGCTAATGAATTCATTAGCTAAATGAAATGTCAATAAAGGCTTGAGACAGTGTTAAAATCAATGCCTCTTCCTCCTCTTCCCCTTCATCTTATCTCACCCATCTGTTACAATTATCCCCCTCTCTCTCTCTCTCTCTCTCTCTCTCTCTCTCTCTCTCTCAGGAGTGTTGAGTGTAAACTGTGATGGAGGACATTAGCAGTGATCAGTGGGAGCACTTTGCAGCGGTCAGCAGGAATGGTCCAGTCATACAGGACTTTAGTATTCAGCACTCACCTGCTCACCCACACTTCTCTGCCTCAAACTGCTCCACTAGGGCCTGACGGCTGCTCTCTCTCTCTCTCTCTCTCTCTCTCTCTGTGTGTGTGTGTGTGTGTGTGTGCGCGTGCGTGTGCATGCATTAACATTAGACTTTGTGAATGTGAGTGACTGTAGCATTAGGGGCCTTGAGTCTGAAATAGCTTGCCTGAGGAAGACTGGTCAACTCTGTAGCCTCTTTTCAGTCGATATTGGAAACATATTTTTGTAAACTCACATTTAGCAAATTCTTTATTTTTTTTTGGTGCCACTTGTGGAACTTTAGAAATGTCAGGCTGCTATCAGCTGGATAGTCCAAAGGGATTTCTGAACAACTAAGCATGGATGACTTCTTATTATGATGAGCGTTAAAAGTGCACAGTGTTCCCTCGTGAGAAAACTGGCGCACCAAATGGCAAGCCAGTTGGCTCATCTCACCTCCGTCCTCTCAGATGGCTTCATATTTAGAACTGAGCACTTGACGCCCTCCAACACGGAAATTCTTGTTGTTAAAGATAATTGTTCAGGGCATATGTTTAAATGGCATCTCATTTACACAAGCACCACTCGGCTCCCTGCAGAATCAATGAATACATAAGGGCTTAAACACACACACACACACACACGCGCGCACGTTTGCACTTACTGTGACACTGTACTGTATAGCCAATGATTCATCTGCTTTCCGTGACAGCAGTGAAATATATATCAAAGCGAACTACAGTAGATGAATGGCTAAGTATGCACACGGCGGGCTGTAAGAGGGAGGCTTTCCAAAGAGACCACAGAGAAGCAGAACTCCTTGCTGCTGCACCAGTCAGTCAGTCAGAGAGAGAGAGGGAGAGAGAGAGAGAGAGAGAGAGAGAGAGAAGGGGATTTGGGGATAAGAGGAGACAGCAAAAGAAATGGAACGTGTGTCTGACTTTGGATCTGTCTGAATTGAGGAAGATACCGGTCCTCTTCCACACACCTCTCTGCTGCTGTGTCTCTCCCCCTGTCCTCCCTCTCACGCCAGAACAAAAGCTTTTGAAGTGTTAATGAGAGTTTGAAGAATGACTCATCAGTGATGATTAAGCACTAATGTACATATGGGAACCATAATTTAGACACGTCTGAAAGACCCATCACAATGACTAATTAGTGCTGATAAAGTAGTAATGAGCAAATCCTAATCCAGACATACTCTGAGACTCCGGAGGGAAGTTAACTAAACAACAAAACAGAAATCTCTTAACAAAGGGATCCCTATTGGATCTGTTCTGGAGGATGAAGGGGCCACGTGTGAAGACCGCCGTTCTTAACCGCTCACATGCATCCAGCAGCTTCTTCATTATCAAAGTGAAGACACAAGAGGTCCTCCCTGATAAAACCCCTGTTATAACATCCTTTGTACTCCACTGATCTGAGCTAAATCAAAGCGCAACCTGCTGCTGTGCTAGCATGGTTACAGCTCCACTTCACTGGAATGGACAGGCAAAAGGTGCAGCGCAGCATGTGTAACGGCCTTGCTCACCTCTGGTTGAAGGGCCATCTTTCACTTCATTGAAGAGGCCACTTTTGAACTAGTTGATCAGCAGCGTGGCCGCTTCACCTGCTGGCAGGCCCACAACTCATGGGTTTTAAACAAGGGGAGCTTGATACTGTTGCTACCATGCTACCTTGCTACCATGAATGACACCTATCACACGTGCCGTTTAAGAGGGGTATGAACTTTCTAATATGTATCCAATAATAATATGATGCTGTATTGAAATTCTGTTTTTGCTTGCCTGTCTCCAAATGGAGGTCAGCTACAGAACAGCCTGTAACACCCTGGAGCTGGTAGGCAGTCAGTGTCTTGCCCAGGGACACTTCAGCAGGGCAGGAGCTTGCTGGCATGGGGGCTTGAATCCATATATATATATAGTTTGTATGGGTTTGTAGTGATATATATATATATATGTGTGTGTGTGTGTGTGTGTGTGTGTGCAGTGGATAATTACCTCACAAGTCTCCAGTATGTGTGAATAGTAACAGGAATAACAGGTGAGAGAGGGTGAATGACGTGCAAACACAGTCAGCATGTCACCAGTACATGGTAGGTGTCTTAACTCACCGAGCCGCCAGAACGTTCTTTGTGTGCATGCGTGCGTGTGTGTGTGTGTGTGTGTGTGTGTGTGTGTGTGCGCGTGCGCACATACGAGTTTGCAAGCATATTTGTGGATGTGGCTCTTTCCGCTGTCTCTCCCAGTCTGACTATGTCTGCGCAACGCTGCTCGCTCATTCCCATCACATAGTGAGCGCGGGCTGAACATGACAGACTGGTAATGACTAGAGTACGAACACACACATGCAAAACCACACACACACACACACACACACACACACACACATACACACACACACACCAGCTGCTCCTTTCCTCCTTTCTCATCAAACTTGTCATCAGCTCCGCCAGTTTGTCTCGTCTCACATTAAGAGCTCATGAATAATGTGTGATTACCAGAGACCCTTAGAGCAGCTCCTGAATCTACAGTCTACAGCACACGTGCACACGCACACACACACACACTACACACACACACACCACACACACACACGTCCGAAATATCATGTACAGACTTAAATTTACTATCTCTTTGTCTGCCTCTCTGTCTCTGCTCCCTTTCTTCCCTTCACTCTCTCTCTCTCTCTCTCTCTCTCTCTCTCTCTCTCCCTGAAAGTGCACACACAAAAAAAACACAGACGGGTTGTGAGCCGGCCTGCAACTAAATGCCGGTTTGGTGGCTCAAAGGATCCACGGGCACCAGGGAAAGGTCAGGGAGTTACCCTACCAGGCTGGGCAGGTCACACACACACACACACACACACACACACACACACACACACACACACACACACACAGACAGACACACACACACACCAGACTCCCCAGGTAATTAGTGCTATTTGAGGCACGGCGACTCATCTCCTCCTGAAAGCACTAATGTAATTTGATTCATTTAATTCCCATAGCCCTGGGAGGGAGAGAGGGGAGGAAGCAGGGGGGACAAAGGCTTCATGCTTGGTTTCCCATCACGGTTTATAGCATCAGCCGAGCACATCAACTTGTCACCTAACCTACCTCCACTCTTGTACAGTCCTACAGTGTCTGACAGATTAAATGTTTCCTATAAATAGGCAATATATCAACTTTTTGAATCATGCTGTTCACACACACACGCAAATGTTTGTCATCTTATACTTGTGTGGACCTTCCTTTGATTGCATCCTTTCCTTAGCCCTAACCTTAACCCTTAAATTAGGGGAAGGGAGGATTAAAATGATCTCACTTGGTAAAAATGTCCTCACTCCCAAGGTGTACAACTCAAACTGGTTTTCCCAAGGATAGCAAAACAATTCCACACACACACACACACACACACACACACACACACGGGGGAATGAGTCAAGACCTATTCTCCTACCGGTGAATCACTGGCCGCGGTTGGACACAGCGGTCCTCTGAAGACCCCCTTGACGCGGCGGAAGTGTCCATTGCTCAGGTGTGTGGAGCTGATAACCAGGTAGTAACACGTACTGCACGCCATAGCGGGGGCCTCCGGGGGGTTCGGGCCCATGCAGGCGGGTTGTCTGCGCCGGAGTGTCGGCGGTGTCCCGGGGGCGCAACGTCGGTCTTCCACGGGGGTCTCCTCGAGGTGAGAGAGCAGCCGGTGCAACGACGTCTCACTCTTCTCCTCTGTTGGAAAGTCTCTGCCTGCATGTGAAAAAGGGTGACAAGATGAGAGCGGTTCCGTGGGATGAGATAAACACTACCTATCTGCTTTCCACCAACTATGTGTGTTCGGGTGTGTGTGTGTGTGTGAGAGAGAGAAAGAGAGAGAGAGAGACAGGAAGAGAAAGAAAGAGAGACAGGGCAGTAGAAGCTATTAGAAGGCTGTACGGACCGAGCGGTGCTGCTGGAGTCTGCGCTTGGCATGCTGTCGTCGGTCGGGTTTAAATAAATGAATGAGCGCCTGTGGAGTGCAGGAGAGGAATTCATCCAGTCTCAGTTTCTCTCTCTCTCTCTCTCTCTCTCGCTCCCTCCCTCTCTCTCTCTCTCTCTCTCTCTCTCTCCCTCTTTAAAGTAGCCTCAGCTAAGCAGCACCCCAGTCGGGTTTCTCAATAAAAACGGGGAGCAAACACTGTCGCAGGTGCGTCTCAGCTTCTTCGCCGTGTCGATGAGGGAAACGAATATTTCAGCCTCCCCAGTTTCTTTCCTTCCGTGTGCTCCCTTGATTGGCGCGAGGTTAAGAAATCACCAGATTCCTGAATGAGTGTCCGTGGTACGAGGGGAGACGGTAAATCCAGCGAGAGCAGTAGTTATTATCGGGCTCCGGTGCAAGCAGACTGAAGTGGCCGGGATTTTTTTTATCCAGTGACAAACACACTCTCTCTCTCTCTCTCTCTCTCTCTCTCTCTCTCTCTCTCTCTCCCCCTCTTTCTCTCTCGCTCTCTCTCTCTCTCGCTCTCTCTCTCTCTCTCTCTGAGTGCGTGTGTGTGTGCGTCCCTCTCTGTTATAGGACGCACTTGGAGGCTAGACCGGACCGGATTCATCTGTGATCCTGTATAATATGGCCCGTGCCCGTGGGTCTGGGATAGGGGCTCGCTCCTTTCCACGCTCTGCTTGAGTGATTTGAAATAAAGTGGCACCCACTGCCCCCCGGACTCCCCCACACACACACGGAGTAGGAATAATTGGGCTATTCCCCCCTCTGTGTGTGTGTGTGCGTGTATGTGCGTGTATGTGTGTGTATGTATGTGTGTGTGTGTGTGTGTGTGTGTGTGTGTGTGTGTGAGTGTATGTGTGTGTGTGTGTGTGTGTGTGTGTGTGTGTGTACTGCGCGCTACGCGGTAAATGAAGGACAGGCACATACACTTTATTGTGTTAAGAATCATTTGTTAAGAATCACTGCAGATGCACCAACAATATTTGGCAAAAAAAGCCAAATGATGTCTGGAAGTATTCAACATCCCCCCCGCACCCCCCTCTCTCTCTCCTCACCCTCTCCCTCTTTTTCCCCCCCCTTCTATCCCCCGCTCCATTCTTATCTTTCTCATTCTTTCCGTTTGCCAGCATCAAAGTAAAGGCGCCGTGCTTACAAGGTCTCGGTATCATCAGGGGGAAAGAAAAGCTCAATCACTTGCAACCCCGGGCCTGATTATTTGATTGCAGATAAAAGGTCTCTTTCTAAGGGTTGGCCTTTAAAGCTATGTTGTCAAGGATGCCGACAAAACGCAGCTACAACTGCTGCAGCTGATGCTTTGTAACGTGGCGTAGTCGACAGGTCTCAGCAGGTCTCAGCGGCTTATGGCGCTGTTCAACAATGGTGTGGAAACTATTAAGCTGCAAAATCTACAGCACCAGCACTTCATACATACCCAGCAGCCCGGTGTAATAGTGGCTGGGTCCCGGGGTGCTTTTTGTTCTCGACTTCAACACTTACGCTACAGACAGCTGCAGGTTTTAGAGGACAACATGAAGTAAAAGGACAGAGAGGGATGGAGCTGCAGCGTGGGAAGAGGCTGATGCTGAACTGGCAACTTGTCCTTTCTTTATCTCTCTCTCTCTCTCTCTCTCTCTCTCTCTCTCTCTCTCTCTGCCTGTCTCTCTTTCATACACGCACACGCACGCGCACACATTTTTTAACCTGATGCAATGCATCCAGAGAAAATCTCTCAGGTTAACATCATTTTCATGTATTTTGTTATTCAGTTAAAGCTAGCTGTGGACCGGGCAGTATCATTATTACCTGACATCATCAAAAATTCCTGAAGCATAGTGTGTAGATACCAACAGTCTCGAGATCTGGTACACATATTCGTCTAGTTTTATTCAACAAATCTCCCAAATCTCGCCCCCAAACACAGACACTTTTGCAAACCTACTCCTACTCCTTTTCAGACTGTTGATGCTCTACAACCTCTTCATACTTTGCAACCTCATCCTCCTCTTTCACCTTTGCTTTCCAGTCTCCAAATCCTTGAGGCCATGTTCCAGCCACTTCTCAGCCCCCAAAGCAACCTTTTTTTTTAAATGTATTTTTTTGCTTTTTGATCTTATGTGTTATGACTGAGAGTGTGTGATGGTGCTGTTTTTATCTGCATGCCCTCATACATGAGAGGTTTGGTCCCCGGGGACTCTACCACTCCCCGTTCCACACGGAATAAAGAAGCCACAGCATGAATCTGCCTCTCTGTTCATATATGTGCCTAAACTGATATATAGCGGCTTAGGCATGCCCACATGTCTCTCTCTCTCTCTCTCTCTCACACACACACACACACACACACACACACACACACACACACTTGCATTAACATCTTTGTCTAACCCAGTACCATGACCCTCTCTGGTTTCCCAGGAGACCGCGGAGCAGCGACTGGCGTTCCTCTGCTCCATGATGGATTCTCCTCTGCTGTAATGGTCGGTCCAGTGTACTGTGTACTGTACGGCTGGGTGCGTTGTGCGTGAGACAGAAAGAAATATAGTGAGACATTGTGCATGTGTCTATGTACTGTATGACGTGTGTGTGTGTGTGTGTGTGTGTGTGTGTGTGTGTGTGTGTGTGTGTGTGTGTGTATAAAAATGCCTGAAAATGTAGCAGTCATGTACTCAACTCCCATGCATGCCAACAGTCCCCAGATTTAGCAGTCATATCAATTAAGTCTGTGTTTTTGAATCCGCCTGATTTCAATGGCTCAGAAGTAATCAGTATCAGAGAAGGTAGGAAGATATCCTACCTTTTCTTTAATCACGACTTTTATTCAACCTTCCCTTGAAAAGTATCAGTCTCCATTATTCTTTCTGAGGCAGGTATACTCCCAAACTGTGTGTGTGTGTGTGTGTGTGTGTGTGTGTGTGTGTGCAGTTTTCCTTCCGCTCATTCAGGCTCAGATTGGCTCCACTTTCTCAAGTGATTTGCTCCCTGCTAAGCTGTCCAGGCTCCTTTGCCAGTTCAGTGTAGCCCTGGGGGTCAACAGTGTGTGTGTGTGTGCGTATGTGTGTGTGTAAGGGGGGGTGGCGGTATTGTGTGTGTGTGTGTGAGTGTGTGTGTGTGTATGGGGGGGAAGGGGGGGGGGGCTTTGTACTGATGCTGATCTATCCCAATGACCAGTGTTATCAGTTTGCTGGTTCCCTGGTGCTCCTCTTGCTAAACTCTACCATCACCCTGTCGCTTCAATTTCCTCCTGCAGCCGCTGGCCTCAACCCCAGCAGATCGTATCAGGACAACTCTCTAATGACACCAAAAGTGTCTGGGTGGGGAGAACATGGGCAGCACACCTGGACACCTACACACACACACACACACACACACACACACACACACACACACACAAAACACAAACATAGACCTACGCACGATATGTTCTGTGTCCGTGATAAAAATGGTATCTATACGCTTTCTCTCAGCCACTTCACCGCCTGGGAATACACTTCCCTCACACCAAGAAAAAGAAACCAATTTCACGCAGGAAATTACCTCCATAGTCTCTCCTGGCGAAAGCTTTAGTTAATGTCTCATACACTTAAGCACTGCTAGGTAATGTATTTTCTATGTCCTGGAGTGCGACTGAGAGCGGTGGCGGTAATGACTATATCCTCAACAACCACGTAATGCAAAGACAACGGCCCAGTGATGAAGAAAGAGCTCGTTTGTATTTGTTAAGAATGGTGAGAAATGTTCCAATATTGTCAAAGCAAACAGTATGAAGGTGTATCACACAGTTTGATACCTTTAGGTTATATTCGTGTGTGTGTGTGTGTGTGTGTGTGTGTGTTGGGAGGGGTATTATTTGCACTGATCATCCACAAGAGAGAAAACTGTTGTGTATATTTTAAACACTCTAATTCCCTGAAGTACCTCCCCTCTCCCCTGCTCTCTCCCTGCTCCTGGTGCACTCATTACCGTTGGAAATGATGCAGTAATACTGAGGGGAGGGAGGCAGGGAGGGAGGGAGGAGAATCAGGGAGAGACAGACAGTCAGACACAGTGAGAGAGGGGGGACAGAAGGCAAAATCTCAGTGGTATCTGTTCTCCCCAGTTGCCGCCTCTGGCTCTTTTTTCTCTCCTCTCTCCTTATAAACCGTTGAAATATTACACTTAGGTTCTGGGTGCGTATTTCTCTCTTTTATGCGCAGCGGAGGAGATTGCCTCTGAATGTATTATGATCTAGAAGTGGGTAAGTGTGTGTGTGTGTGTACGTGTGTGCGTGCACGGCAGGAAGGATCTCCTCCCAGACACGCCGTATCAGCACTGTAATAACAGTATGTAAAAAAAAAACTGTAAAAATGAACGTGGAGGGAGATAGATGTTGTCACAGTCCATACAAACAGGAGCACGTTGCCACAGGAAGGATGGGCGAGCGTTCATTCTTTCAGTGCACAGTTCAAGGTAAATGATGCCTCTTTTTTCCCCCAGTATGTTCAGTTTATGAACACAGTACAAAGGGCATCATCTGACTTTCAGAGAGCATCAGCTATGAGGGTCTGTGTGCATGTCAAAATTAGGATTTACCACCCTAATACAGCGTGTGCATTTGTCCATGTGTGGAGGGGACAGCTGTAGCGGGAACATTGAGATTTATTGCTCCATGTGCACAAGTGTGTGTCTGTATGTGTGTGTGTGTGTGTGTGTGTGTTGGTGTGTGTGTGGGGTGCTCACCTGTGTGCTAGTGTGCTTGTGTATCCCTGTGTGTGTGTGTTTGTGTGCGTGCATATGTGCGCTCACCCCTGTGCTCGTTCGAATGTGCGCGTGTCTTCATGTGAGCGTGCACGTGCGCCAGTGAGAGTATAAAAATGTCGCGAACACAGTTGTGTCTGCATATGGGCGAAGCCACGCACACATCGGCCCCAGCAGATTGATAGGAATGAAATATTCTGTAATCTAAATGTAAATGGAAGTGAAATTTACCGGTGGGTTCTATGTAATTACCAGTGCCACAATTTATTAGAGTTGTGTTTGTGTAAGGCGGCGAGCGAGCGAGAATGGGAGAGAGAGAGAGAGAGAGAACAAATGAGGGAGGGTGAAGGGGCTATCACAATGACAGAGTAAGAAAGAGGATGATTTATATTTAGTTATGGTTTCTTGGTTGAGCAGTGGCGGTACAGGCTCACAGTGGAGGGGAAAAGAGACCGGTCAGACCCGGTAGGAAGGATCCACTGAGAGAGAACGCAGAAGAATAGGGCGGTGGAGTAGCCTCGGCGCTCAGCGTGGCTATATCCAGCATGAAGCAGAGAGGAGTGAAGGGTAAAATATGGGAAGGGGGCCAGACTGGGGCCTGTCACGGCTGACGTCCTGCCTTTTCGATATGGGCTTGATCTCCTGGGCGGTGGTCAATTAGTCACTCTCTGGTAAAGTGTTGTGATATGTCTTTGATATATGGGTGGGTGTAGCGGTATGAGTTGTGCTCTGTCCTGATGTGAACCCCACTGGCCCTGCCGTTAAACTGAAATGGTGTCAGAAGCAGAAGCGCTGAGAGATAGGGATCATTAAGGTGCACTGCTGCCCTAACGCTATTAATGAGACCACAACTCTCTCACCCATAAGTATGCGGATAGTGTGTGTGTGTGTGTGTGTGTGTGGGGTAGTTTCTGTGTGTACGTGTGTGGTTCAACGTGCGCTTGCATGCCTTTGCTCTCATGTTCACTATACAGAGTCCTTCTGCCAAATTCCAGTGCGGTGGAGATTTAAGATGTAGTTTAAATGCACTTCGACAGCAATTCATTCCCTATATCTCACCCCCCCCACCCTCTCTCTCTCTCTTGCACCTTCTCCCCCCCTGCAGCCCTCTCCTCTCCCCTTGCCTGCTCCCTGGAAGCCAATGAGCATATATTCTGCTGCAGATGAAAGTAATGATCCTTAGAGCTAGCACCACTACAGGAATACACAGCACCCTGCATGTGTTTGCATGTGTGTGTGTGTGTGTGTGTGTGTGTGTGTTTGTATGTTCTGTGTCCTTGTGTCTCCACTTGAGCTTTTACTGTTTCGATCAGCCGCACACTTATTGTGGCTGATGGACTGTGAAGCCTTACTCAAGAAGCTGCTCACCGGATCAAAAGATACGGCAACGTCTGGGTGCCAGAAAGCGCATGAATGTGTTCTTATTTGTGACAGCAGAAAGTTGTTTGGGACGGCAGTTAGCGTATTTATTGGAATATCAGTGGTGCCGTGTAAATAATAGATAAGGTCTGTTGACGAGGTCTCCGGTTCGTCCCGGAGGACAATGGGAAACACACTGCGCTCAGCCAATTTTACTCCAACACAGAAGAACGCTCAAGAGCCCTCTCATCCACACTTATTGTAGTTCAAAGCAGCGACAGTTAAGATTTGCGATGAAAGGAATATAGTGTGAGAGAGAGCAGAGGCTCCGCTGCTGCACAGGAGGACGAGGAGAGGAGAGGAGAGAGGAGAGGAGAGGAGAGCTATCACAGCGGTCCAAGCTGATTTGGAGAACCCCTTATCTGGCCTGGCTCGGTGCCCCTCTGCTCTTGGCAGTCAGCCACGGGAGCAGCTCCTAGCAGGGTCAGAGGAAGTGAGGTCATGTGAATCATGGAGGCAGTTAAAGAACCACTTGGCAGCAAACGGCAAATTCACCACCGAAGGTCAGACATACATCACCTAGCAGAGAGAGATGGGGGGGCAGAAAGAGATAGGGAGGGGGGAATAGAGGGGAATGAAGGGGGGGGGGGGGGGGGGGGGGGCTAGAAGGGGAGTTGGGGGGAGAAACTGAGATAAACATCTTCTATCTTTCACTTCCTTGTTCTTTTTAAACAGAGAGGGGGGGGGGGTGCAGGGAGGGGCAGAGCGAGGGTGATACAGAAAGTAGGATATAGGGGTTGTCTTTGCTCACAGTAACATATAGCCCACCAACAGAGCTTTATAGTGTTGTTCTTGTGTTTGTACTTGAAAGGAGAGATGCCAAGCAGATAAACAGCACCTGCTCCTCTATTCATTTCGTCCTCTCTTCCACCCAACCACACATACACACACCCACACACACCCACACACACACACACACACACACACGCACACACACATACCTTTTAATCTCAACAGAAAAGCCATATTTCCCAGAGAATGAAGTGTAGGCTAGTATCTGTGGCTTAGTGGCTCAGTCCTGCTGTATGTCTTGGATTAGCGTGGCTGGAGCCAGAGGACCAGTACAATGACCCATCTCAGCCTGCTTTAATCTAATCAGTCTCTTCCACTTCCTAATAGGGTGGTTTCCCAACAGTCCGCTCCACTGGGACTGCTGCTTTTATCTGTTGCATGGCTGTTTACTGGTCAGGGGTCAGGAAACAGCCCCCGTTTGTAAACCAGAAACCAAAGCAACATCACAACACATTACATCCAGGCTCACTGTGATTAATGTGCTGGGATATCCACTTTTGTGTCTACTCCATGCACGGATGTGTGCATGCATGCGTGTGTGTGTGTTTGGCTGTGTGTGTGTGTGAGTGTGTGTTTTAATGTGCTTGGCTGGGTCTATCAGCTAGACTTTAATCTAATCTGGTAGCCAGGCTTGCCACGGTGACCTCTACTGATTTAGAGCTGACCTCAACTCTCTAACTCAATACACTCTTTCCCACTCAGACACAGCGTGTATATGGGCCCTGCACTCTTGACTTTCTGTATGAATGCGTGTGTGTGTGTGTGTGTGTGTGTGTGTGTGTGTATGTGTGTGTGTGTGTGTAAGAGCGGCCATGCCCATGTATGTCGATACATGCCTATTAGCATATAAACAGTGTGTGTGTGCTTGTGTGTCATGGCAGGACCTTGACTTTACCCCATCCACCCCCACCCCTACTCACCTCTCACTACACCATACACACATCGCCCACTCTTTTTCTCTCTGTAGCTGGCCCCCCCCCATCTCTCTCTCTCTCTCTCTCTCTCTCTCTCTCTCTCTCTTTGACCTTCACTTTGAGTTTATGGGAGTAACCTCCAATCCTGTAAACAGACCACAGCCTATAGCCACACACACACACACACACACACACACACACACACACACACACACACACACACACACACACACTCACACAATGGTTATTGGATTCATAACTTGGGGACTCCTATCCTCCTCCTCTCTGTGCAAGATGAGAGGTGCTGAAATGAAATTCTCCCACAGAAAAGCTCTGCTCTTACCTGGGATTTAGAAAAGCTCTAGCAGGGCTCACACACATCCACATCCACACACACACACAGACACACACACACACACACACACACACACACACACACACACACACACAACATTCAAACTAAGGCTAAAAGAAGCTGTACATGGAAGGGGAGAAAAAGAGTGAAAAATAAGGAGAGACAGAAAGGGATTACAATGGGGCACACTGGGAATGGTAGAGGGATGACAGGAGGGGGAAGAGGAGCTATGAAGGTACTTGGCGAGACACAGGGAGACGGTGAAGAAGTTGAGTTCCAGACAAAATTGATCTGTCTATCTCTGAGGCTGAAGAGAGGCAGACGAGGTGACCAGGGGTGGTCAATGGGTTTAAAGAAAGGGGGGGGTGGGGTAGCTTTACTTTCTCCTACACTTAAAGAAATAACAAGTTGATTAGATCGCAACTTTTCCCACAAAATGATTCTAAAACCCAGTGAATTTGAAATTGAATGACTCTCGGCAGGAAACCCAGTACATATGGCAAGCCCTTTTAACATTTAATCAGTAGCGGTGATAGCAATTGTAGATATCAACAATTGCTTTTTCACTAGTTAGAATTACAAGTCGACATATCCATAATGTCATTTTGACTAGTTGCAATTCTAATTAAAGATATCTACAATTCATTTCTCACTAGTCAAAATGTTATTTCTTGATATCAACAATTAATTTCTTATTAGTGGAAATGTTCATTGTCATCTACAATTGTTCTTACATTACAGATATCATAAATGGAATTCTAGATCTCTAAAATTCAATTCTGACTAGTCAAAATTAAATTATTGAGATGTCGGCTTGGAATTGTAACTACTAAGAATGTAATTTCAGATATCTGAAATACAATTGTAACTAGTGAAAATTATATTTGTACTAGTAACAGTTATATTTGAGATATCTACAATTCCTTTTATAACTAGTCAGAATTTAATTTTAGATATCAAAAAAGGAATTTCCACTAGTCAAAATGTCGTGGATATCTTCAGTGACGTACATATCCGAAATCAATATGGTAATTAGGGCGATGATGACGAGGAAAGTGGAGCGCGAAGGTAAAGGCCTAGTAGTCTAAGGTCTAGTAAAGGTCTAGTAGTCTAAGTAAGGTCTAGTAGTCTAAGGTCTAGTAGTCTAATTAAGGTCTAGTAAAGGTCTAGTAGTCTAAGGTCTAGTAAAGGTCTAGTAGTCTAAGTAAGGTCTAGTAAAGGTCTAGTAGTCTAAGGTCTAGTAAAGGTCTAGTAGTCTAAGTAAGGTCTAGTAAAGTTCTAGTAGTCTAAGGTCTAGTAAAGATCTAGTAGTCTAAGTAAGGTCTAGTAAAGGTCTAGTAGTCTAAGGTCTAGTAAAGGTCTAGTAGTCTAAGTAAGGTCTAGTAAAGGTCTAGTAGTCTAAGTAAGGTCTAGTAAAGTTCAAGTAGTCTAAGGTCTAGTTATCACGATACAACTGGTTGGGCCCAAATGCAAACCCAGACTCAGAGTATGGAAAAAGGTGATTTTTATTTGAGGTTTATTTGGGGGGAAGATGAGAGCGGAGACAGGAGGAGATCCAGTAGGAGGAAGCGGGGAGAAGCCGGAGGGACTGGTGGTGAGCGCGGCTGGCAAGGCAGGCAGGTGATGAACAGGCAAACAGGCAGGGAGAAGAGCGGTCTGGCTGGGTGACGGGTAGAGATCCTGGGACACAGGGAAAACAGGGTTAGGACGACGTAGGAATACACAGAGCTAGAATACACAATCCTAGAGGCCGGGAACGTGAGCTGACCACATTGGCTGAATCAACGATCTGGCGATGAGTGACTGGAAAACCGGGGAAGATATACTGGAGGCTTGATGAGTAGATGGAGATCAGGTGTGTAGACAGGAGCTGGGAAAGTGAGTGGAGTGCCACGCCCACCACATACACACACACACACACACACACACACACACACAAACACAAGGGGGCGGGAGAACACAAGGAAAGGCTGAGGCCGTGACACTAGTAAAGGTCTAGTAGTCTAAGTAAGGTCTAGTAAAGGTCCAGTAGTCTAAGTAAGGTCTAGTAGTCTAAGGTCTAGTAGTCTAAGTAAGGTCTAGTAAAGGTCTAGTAGTCTAAGGTCTAGTAAAGGTCTAGTAGTCTAAGTAAGGTCTTGTAAAGGTCTAGTAGTCTAAGGTCTAGATGAAAGCGGAGACAGGAGGAGATCCAGTAGGAGGAAGCGGGGAGAAGCCGGAGGGACTGGTGGTGAGCGCGGCTGGCAAGGCAGGCAGGTGATGAACAGGCAAACAGGCAGGGAGAAGAGCGGTATGGCTGGGTGACAGGTAGAGATCCTGGGACACAGGGAAAACAGGGTTAGGACGACGTAGGAATACACAGAGCTAGAATACACAATCCTAGAGGCCGGGAACGTGAGCTGACCACATTGGCTGAATCAACGATCTGGCGATGAGTGACTGGAAAACCGGGGAAGATATACTGGAGGCTTGATGAGTAGATGGAGATCAGGTGTGTAGACAGGAGACGGGAGAGTGAGTGGAGTGCCACGCCCACCACACACACACACACACACACACACACAAACACAAGGGGGCGGGAGAACACAAGGAAAGGCTGAGGCCGTGACACTAGTAAAGGTCTAGTAGTCTAAGTAAGGTCTAGTAAAGGTCTAGTAGTCTAAGGTCTAGTAGTCTAAGTAAGGTCTAGTAAAGGTCCAGTAGTCTAAGGTCTAGTAGTCTAAGTAAGGTCTAATAAAGGTCTAGTAGTCTAAGGTCTAGTAAAGGTCTAGTAGTCTAAGTAAGGTCTAGTAAAGGTCTAGTAGTCTAAGTAAGGTCTAATAAAGGTCTAGTAGTCTAAGGTCTAGTAGTCTAAGTAAGGTCTAATAAAGGTCTAGTAGTCTAAGGTCTAGTAAAGGTCTAGTAGTCTAAGTAAGGTCTAGTAAAGGTCTAGTAGTCTAAGTAAGGTCTAATAAAGGTCTAGTAGTCTAAGGTCTAGTAGTCTAAGTAAAGTCTAGTAGTCTAAGGTCTAGTAAAGGTCTAGTAGTCTAAGTAAGGTCTAGTAAAGGTCTAGTAGTCTAAGGTCTAGTAAAGGTCTAGTAGTCTAAGTAAGGTCTAGTAAAGGTCTAGTAGTCTAAGGTCTAGTAAAGGTCTAGTAGTCTAAGTAAGGTCTAGTAAAGGTCTAGTAGTCTAAGGGCTAGTAAAGATCTAGTAGTCTAAGGTCTAGTAAAGGTCTAGTAGTCTAAGTAAGGTCTAGTAAAGGTCTAGTAGTCTAAGGGCTAGTAAAGGTCTAGTAGTCTAAGGTCTAGTAGTCTAAGTAAAGTCTAGTAGTCTAAGGTCTAGTAAAGGTCTAGTAGTCTAAGTAAGGTCTAGTAAAGGTCTAGTAGTCTAAGGTCTAGTAAAGGTCTAGTAGTCTAAGTAAGGTCTAGTAAAGGTCTAGTAGTCTAAGGGCTAGTAAAGATCTAGTAGTATGGAGACGGCAGTTTCTGCATTTGACAGAATTTCTAATGTGGCTTTGTGGTACTTTCACATATCCGAAGTGGTTTGTTGCTATATCGGACATATCGGAAATGCAATTGTTGATATCTCAAATGGGAAATTACATTTCCACTAGTCACAATCCTTTTTCAACATGTGGAAATTCAATTGTAGATATCTGTAATCATTATTCTCACTAGTGAAAAAGGAATTACTGATATCTATAATTAAATTAAAGATATCTGTAAATCAGTTAATTACTACATGTCAAAATATATTTGTAACACGTCAAAATTGTTTTACAGATATCTTAAATTAACATTTTAACTAGTCAAAATTACGTTGTATTTATATATATATTGGTTATATTGACACCAACAGCAATTAAACAGCTCCCATGATCACTCTCATAAAAATGTCCCATGTCTGTAACAGCTCATGTTTTCTCTGTTGCTCAGCAGAACCATAATGTTTGAAAATTGTCTTAAACTATTTTTGTTGATGGGAGGACGTGGTGTACAAACAGCAGATGGATGAATCCTTAGAATGATTCCATGAAGTCTCTATTTTAATGGCAGTGTGGAGAGAACAGAGAAGAAGTCTCAGTGGCCCTTTTGCACTCCAGTGCTATCTATCCATCTTTTAATTATCCACCACTCCTGTATGGAAAGCAGAGGGTTGGTATGGAAAGGCAGAGATAGCAGGAGCTTACATTCCTTCATCAGCTCTGGCTGCCAGAAGAGTGAGGGGATGATGATTTGATCCCCCCTCTCTCTCTCTGTCATACACACACACACTATCGTCTAATTTATTGTGATTGAGAGTTCATCTGACTCCATTTTTGCTATCTTAAAAGAGTGAATCTCTTGCTTCACCTCATCCCTGCCCACTCACTCTGTTATGTATTGTATGAAGGACTGTGAGATGTCAACCAGTCAACCAGTTCAGTGTGAGGAATCTAACAAGAAACACATCTCAAGGACACATGAAGCATTTTGAATGTTCTATAACTCTCTGATTCTCTATTGGAGAGATACATTGGAGGAGAGCTTTATGAAACGCTTCGCCATACAGTACAATGAATTGCTATTTACCTTGAGTCACTGCAGCTTTTTCAACCTGCCTTGGTAGGTCGTTGTACATTGTATCCATCATTTACATAGGAGTGTCCTTATGTTGCTGTTTACTTTTCAGTGCAAGCTGTTTGGCATTTGGCCTTCCTCTAGTGTTCCATGACAGCAAGCCTTTTAGAAACCCCACAAGGCATTGTGTGTTGGTGTGTGAGTATATTGGTGTGTATCTGTGTGTGTGTGTGTGTGTGTGTGTGTGTGTGTGTGTGTTTGCGCCTACGTGAGTGCCTGTTTACTGTAATCTGTAATCTATAATTAATCATTGTCACTGTCCCAGAATCGAGGCTTTTTGTCTTGCAAATGCGAATACCTACTCTACCCTATTTCTCTCTCTTGCTCTCTCTCTCTCTTTCTCTCTCTCTCTCTCTCTCTCTCTCTCTCTCTCTTTCTCTCGCTTTCTGTCTTTATTCCTCTTTCTTTCCCATTGGGAGTGTTATAGTCTATTTTGGGAACCTGATGTTTTCTGACAGCTTTCACACATTCCACTGTGGCATTAGCACTCAGAGAAGCACACACACACACACACACACACACACACACACACACACAAACACACAGTGAGAGGGAGAGACATGCACACATACATAAAGGAATATTCAATCTCTCTAACGTTAACATTTACAGACAGTCCTCAGGACACGTCAGCTGCATTGGGGTAAATTGCCCTCAGGACAGACACAATACAACACAATACAAAACGATCTAAGACACAGTACATTACCATGCCCAATGCAAAACATTACCATACAATACAATAGGATACGGCCCGATACTGCTCTGCACCATATGAACCCATACATCACAATAAGATGCACTGCATAATGCGTATTTCCTCAAACCATTTAGTGTTGAATGCAGTCAGGCTGTCTCCGTTGGGGGTCTGGCAGCTATCATGTCGTGGTTTCTGTCATAACTTGTCAGGACATATTATGGCCAGCTTTAGACATGACATAGCAAGGAGGAATCACAACCCAAGGCCTTTGTACAGTATGTGTGTGTGTGTGTGTGTGTGTGTGTGCGTGCGTGTGCATACATGCATGCAAAAAGAACGCTCTTAAATTGAGTGCCCAGTTCATTGTTAATAGGCTATTACTAATTCTGATTTGAGACATACACACACACACACACACACACACACACACACCCCAAAAATCGAGGCGATACTTACATGTCAATCCAGGGCTCAGGAAGTGAGCGATAGAAAGAGGACCAGTTGGAAGACCAATTACACTGCTCTGACACGAAGACATTCCATGGGCTCTTTAAGAGAATCGCCACGGTTACCTGACAGAATATGTGACCTGGACACAGCTGGAGGGATTAGTGCTCTAACTAACTACTAACACACACACACACACACACACGCACACACACACACACACACACACACACACACACACGCACTCCCACACACACTACTCTGGTCTCTGCTGTGTCTTTTAATGTATTTTTATGTATATTTTTGCATTTATCTCCTAGAACTCCTAGAGCACAATTTGCAGAGAGGTAATCAGTGCATGTCAAAGACCTCGGCTGATCTGTGAGTGTCATCTAAGGCCAATCCAGAGTCATGGCATTTTCTGCTGATTGAAAGAAAGAAAAAAGATCAGAAACACACTCGTGAATTTAGTATAAAAATGCTACTTGGTTTCAAGAAAGAGTGACCAAAAGTGAGAAATTTGCAGCACTCTGTGACTGTTTGCAACACTGTGTGTGTGTGAGTGTGTGGTGTGTGTGTGTGTGTGTCAGTGTATCTGTGCGTGTGTCTGTGTGTGTTCTGCTGAATACGAAGGTCATCAGCAAGGGCGTTCAGACTAATTATACATTTTCTCCTCTGCAAGCCAATCAGAAAAGGCCTTCCCTGGCCCTTGACAGGTCAAAGTTCACTGCTCTCAGCATGGTCACACAGCAATTAACCTGGACATACACACTCACACACACGCTATCTCTCGCTCTCTCTGTGTGTCTCTCTCTCTCACACACACACACACACACAAACTGCCATTGGTGCAAATTTGCACCGTATGTCTCCCTCTCCTCTCCTTTTCCATCTGCGCTCTACTATCAAATGGAATAGCATCGTCATTTGCGCATTGTAGTGGATGAAATTACGAGAAATGGATCTAATGTAAAAATCTAGTGGTATACAGCCAAAATCATGCAAACATCTCTCTCTCTCTCTCTCTCTCTCTCTCTCTCTGTCTCTCTCTAACACACTCACACACATACAGACACTCATTCACGTGCACTCACACACACACACGCTACATCATCCAATGTGTGACTTTGGCCTGCTCTTGACGACACCTGCCATTTCAGGTTTGCACACATTGCATTTTTCACCCGGCTGCCCACACATGCACACACACACACAAACACACACACATGCACACATGCTAATATGTGGCAAGTCAGTTATTATTTGTGCTTCACTCATGGTATATTTTCCTGGACTACTGGGACATAAGCGTGCATGCTGTCTCTCTTTCTGCCTCACAGACACACACTCAGGAAGTACATTACATTACATTACATAACATTATAGTCATTTAGCAGGCGCTTTTATCCAAAGCGACTTACAATAAGTGCATTCAACGTAGGTAGGCAAGAGAACTACTAGTCACTAGAAATCGTAAGTGCATTTCCTTCCTAAACAAGCATCTAGGAGGAGTGGCCACATGTGTGCGCACCCACACACACACACAGAGAGCTCCTTTACAAAGTACCAAAAATGTTGTAATGTAATGTTGTAAGGTGCTATCCACTATTTTATCAAACAAGGTATCACTTAGTAAATGTCTATATTATTTTCAAACAAACATCACACACTTGCCGTACAAAACAATGCATACCATTATGAATACCATCCATTTTTAAGCACATCTTCCATAAATGAAATGTGTGCAGCACACACACACACACACACACACACATAGAAAGAGAGAGAGAGAGATAGAGAGAAGGGAGGGAAAAGAGAGAGACAGAACAAAATGCAGTTGTGTTCAGTTCTGGCAGCTTGGCAGTATATGAATATTAGATATTACATCCAACTGTAATCTTTATTTATTCATTTATCTGCTAAATGTCTGTGTCTTATCACCGATAGCAAGACATCTGCTGTTTGGAAACACAATGCTGAATGAAAGCAAAGGAATGTACAGCAACAATAGAACATAATAGAAACGAATAGACCGGGAAACAGAAGCGGGGTTTTACAGACAAAATAGATTACTGTAGAAGACAATGAATAATTCTGCCTCTCTATTAAAGACCTGCGTGAGACAGCAGAACGCGAGAGGATCTGTGTGTCTTATCAGCGCTGACAGTATGTGTGGTTGTATTTTCTCCAGGGGAGCAGGGAATGTAGAAAACGCTGGATGGCTTGTTTGTCTCTGAATTACTGAGAAATATAAGTAAAGACGCTCTCGCATTAACATCACAATGAACTCCTATTCAACAGCAAATCCCTGGGAATAATGTTTCTCTTGGAAATACCTCATCCATGGGCTGCACAGACAGAGGCGGGTGGACATACGGACAAGCCGACAGACACAGTTAGACAAACACACGGGCGGATAGAAAGGTGGACAGACAAGCAGAGAGGCGAGGGCGTTTGGAGTGCTTCATTTAAACTCTGGAGTTCGGTTCATCTGGGCAGGGGACAACATCGCTATTCAAACTCAAATGTCAGTCTCAGTCGGCTTCCAAGCAAATTGCAGTGCAGCTCCTTAAGAGTGAGAAGATCATCTGAACCAACGACAGGAAATGACCACAAAACGTGCAGTTTGGGTCATTTGTCGTGTTGACATCTGATAGCCAGCGGTTAGTCGTGCTTGGAAAGCCTAGCATGATAAAATGAACGAAAGGGAAACCGCAGTCTGGATTGATGTTCATATTCAGCTGTTACTTCATGTGTTCTTTACTGCACACAAAGAATAAGTGGTTCTATATAGAACCTTTAAGGGTTCTATAGCTTGGTACATATTTGGCACCCTCAAAAGGTTCTATATAGAACCATTTCAGAGGGTTCATTTAAAAGAACCCTTGGGGTTCTTTGATGCTAAACAAAATGGTTCTATATAGAACCTTTTAAAGGTTCAATCAATATCCCAAACCTTTTATTGCCTTATTGCCTTGGTTGGCCACATATTTTTAATAATTCTACAGAATTACCTGATATGAAGTTAATTTAACTACTACTACTAATTTAAATAAAATAACCAATAACCTATAATATTTAAAACTTCAATAACATACAGTAAGCCCTTTGCCAGTACCAACCTATTGTAGATTGAAGAAAAAGAGAAGAGAGGTGGTTTCAAATTGATTGTATTGATCATCAAAAAGTAGTTGCACCTAAAACATTACTATAGACAAATAGTAGGCTACATTACACAATATAAAATATTACAGTGAACAAAACATTCCATGCACACAGTTATTAAAATACAGTATATCAGCACCACATATAAAATAAAAATACAATTTAAATTTCAGTTAAGATTTTAAATATCACTGGGCAATCCTCAACATTTGAAATTACCAATAAATGTTAGTGAATAGAGTGACAGATTAAAATCAACCAGCAAAAACAAAAGAACAGTAGGCTAAAGTTGTTTAATCTTGGCAAACACTTTCTTGAAAATTACTATTTACATCAATTCAATCATTCACTGTGAAAGATGATGTACATTTTGAGCACCGGAATAGAAACTCTTTTCTTACCATTTCCTAGTTTGAAAAAATAATGTTCTATAAATGACAGTGTGTGTTTCATCTGGGTACTCCATACGAAACAGGAAATACACCTCAAGCAGACACTGCAGAGCCTGTGGTACATCCATTTCTCCACTTGTGATGGCAACTCCATCCATCTTTATGGATGCTTTCAAAGCAAGGAGGGGATTCCCTGCATCATAGAAGATGATGGTTGGGAATGAGCTTGTTGGTTCCTATGGAAAAGAAACATATGAACCTCCTGATAGAATTCAAGCTATAGGTAATTGACAATACAACAAAATGTCAATGACAATGTGAAGATTCAACATATACCTCATCTAAACAGTAAAGGAACTTGGAGCTCTCCTTGAATAGGGCAGGCAGAATCAGAATTGCTGCGCTCCTTTGCAGGTCTGAAATTTCAGAAAAAATAAATGATCTCTGCATAAAACCATGTAGTTTTATGAATACAATTGTGTGTGTGTGAGAGTGCAAGTGTATGATGTATGATAAGATGTAACATATCATCTTTGTTAGCCTCAGTTCCCAGCAGGCTTGACAGGAGGCCCCTCTCACTCCCACTACGAGCCACACTTATGATGTTGGGTGTCATCACATTGAGAGAATCTTGAAGATTTAGCTCCAAGTCCTGGCCAAAACGCAACCTTATTTCATGATGCATCTGCAACAAACACAAACAACATTAAAAAATTGTGGTTACCAAGGTTATTTCAAGTGAACCAAAATTAGACTAAAGCTAAGCATGATAATACATTTTGGTAAACTGTGATAAAAACACAAAGTATACTTATAAATAAGTAAAATACAAGTGTAGTTGTATATAAGCCAAATTAATTGGAAATTAAAATCATAACCCCCTGAATCGAGTGCTAAAAACTAAATATCTTAACGCTATATGTTTGAGAAATGAGATATCTGTAACCACACGTTCTATCACCAAGCTAACTAACTAACTTAGTTGGGAATTAACAGTAGGTTAACTGACAACATTGATAACTAGGTTAGCTAGGTTAACTAACAGCTAACGGTAATGTTAGTTTACAATAAGCCAAGGTAACGTTACATGTAACATTATCGACACTTGCCGCCAGTTAAAACACCATGATGAAAACAGATAGCATTTCTCAACAAATATTATTTCCATTTAAAAAAGACGTTGTACCCACCTTTAGTTCGTTGGAAACTATCGCGGTCAGTTTTCCAGTTGATATTTGACAGTTGACACTGAACTGTCCTTGCTCGTGGACATTCTGTGAAGACAGTGGCTCGTGTTCACAGTCAAAAGACCGCAAGTTTGTGGTTTGTGCTTTTTTTTTGTTGTTTTACTGAATTTTTATAGAACCTTTTTAGACAAATGGTTCTTTGGTAGAGGATATAGAACCTTAGGGTTCTATATAGAACCTTGATGTTTTATATAGAACCCTAATGAACCCTTTTTTTCTGACAGTGTGGTATGAACACCCAAGAAGGTGAATCCTACCAAGAGTAGACAAGTCCGTCATACGTCATACAGGGAAGTTACAGGGTTACAGGGACTGGATTTGGATTCGTTTTGACTCCCACCTTGTCGCCAAAATCTCTTCACAAGATGATAGATTACCAAAACCAGTTTACAAACTCTGGTTCACTTGTAATTGGGCACCACTTTCCCTCTACGGTTCAGACTAAAACCGTAGACGTGAATGCACCCAAAGGCAAACAAAAGAACAAACAAACAGTCAAGCTGATACACACACAGACGGACAGGCAGACAGACAGACACATACAATACAATACAATACAATATACTTTATTGTCCCCGTGGGGAAATTTGTCTTGGACTCACGTATTGCACACATATAACTGCCTCCATAATAAAAACAAACAACATATAACAAGCAACACATACTGTAGTAAAACAACACCAATTCCACATATTGCACATTCCACATATTGCACATTCCACATATTGCACAGTCCACATATTGCACATATCAACCAGTGATAAGAACACCACGGAGCTATTGAACAACCCTTACATCCTACCCCTACATAACACTATTTAAAATTTTAATTGAGATAGGCACAAATTAGTTTTTAATGAGTTTACATCTGGGTACTCTATATCGTCTGCCCGAGGGTAAGAGCTCATACTCGGTGTGGAGAATATGAGATGGGTCAGACAGTATTCTCTGTGCTTGCTTAAAAACAGACTGCTCATATATGGACTGGAGGGACTGGTGTTCCTTCCTCCCCATAACCTTCATGGCAGTCTGTACCAGACGAGCAAGTTTAGATTTCAACTTTACATTGAGATTGCCATACCATGCTGACATCCCATACCTAACTATGCTCTCTAAAACAGCCTGGTAAAATAAAAACATAATCCTCTGGTCCACCCCATGCACCCTGAGCCTGCGCAAAAAGTATAATCTCTGCTGTAAACGAGAACACAAACTTTCAACATGGGCATTCCAGCTAAAGGTATTATCTAAGTGAACACCAAGGTATTTGTAGGAGCAGACCTGATTGATTGGTTCATCATGTATGACCACTGGACTATGATCCCCCACTGACCTGGGGTCCAGAACCATCTCCTCAGTTTTTCTCACATTTAAAATGAGGTGGTTGGCATCACACCACTGCACAAACCTCTCTATTTCATCGAAATAGGCTGAAGGACTTGTGTCCTTGTGCAGTAGGCTGAGGATAGCAGTGTCATCTGAAAATTTAAAAATGTGGTTCCTAGGGTGGCTGTTCGTACATTCATTTGTGTATAATGTAAAAAGAACTGGTGAGCTGACGCAGCCCTGTGGGGCTCCCGTGCTGATTGATCTGGATTCTGAAAGGGTATTGTTAACTCTGACATGCTGGATTCGATTGGTCAAAAAGGAAAAATACCACTTAATTATAAAAGGGTTGACACTCAGTTGTTTCAGTTTCGCGATCAGCAAATGAGGCAGAAGCGTATTAAAAGCAGAGCTAAAATCAACAAATAACAGGCGTGCATAGGCCTTGGGGTCTTCCAAGTGCTTAATAGCCAAATGGGGGATACTATTAATGGCATCATCTGTGCCCCGCCCTTGCCTGTATAGACAGGTTTGAGGGCTAATGAGCAGGCAGGCAGGCAGAAGGACGAAAACAAATTCGACAGGCAGACATCTAGATTGACACAACAGACAACAGTTCAATTAAACTTGGTCACCATACTACCGGCCTAACAGCCCTGCTGATGGTTAGTTATTTTTCACCAATCACAGGTCTATCTGAGTGGCATCCTAGCCCAGAAGGCCATTTGAAGGAGAATGAGAAGGAATGGCACCCTCCCTTGTAAAAGCATAGATTCAGCGGGAAAATGTATGTAGAATCACCATTAATCACCTAATCACCATTAGTCACTATACTGCTTGTTACATTTGTACAAATTGCATGCTGCCTAACCCGCTCTCTTTCCCCCTCAGCCTCTCTGCTGTGAAAATACAGGACAGGGAAACAGCACCTCTGATGAGTATGAGGTTTTTATCCTTATAGAATTAGATTTCTGTGTCAGCCTTTTTTTATGTTGTCAGCTCTTTCACTTGACTGGAGGTACGGCTGAGGAGATGAGGCGAAAAATTCTTTAGGCCTATGTCAGCCCTATAATGGGCTGCCTATTTCCCTGCAGCTATGAAGGAGATGCTGCGCGGATACACGCTATTTGTGCAGCACAGCTGTTTGTCAAGGATATGATTATATAGAATGACATGGAGACATTAGCGACTTTAATCTCAACTCTCCCAGCATGGCAACCCAAATGGTTCTGTTCAGTCTCATCTATCTTAGATCAGACAGAGAGTGACATAGGGTGGAAGGGAAAAGGAAGAAGTGAGATGAGGAAAGAAGATTATCTTTCTTCTCTTTCCAAGGAGAGGCATTGTCTCGGTGGAGATATTTTCAAAGTTTCACGGCTGTCTCTGTAGTTGAAAAGGCTGCATTCTGAAATAGGCAAGGCCACATAATTCAGCAGCGATGTGTGTCGGAGGAAAGAGGAAATCTGTAGATCGGCAGTTTCATGCGGCTCCTCTCAGCCACTGATTTTTGCCGCTTGGCTCACCAGATAAGATTCTGCACTTCAAACATGCAGCCAATGCTCATCCTGTTAAAGCAGAGATAGAGGATGAGGCTCTGTGTTCGGAGATGTTTCTGTATGTTATGCAGTGTTGTTGTGGAGATAAACACACACACTGACACACACACACACACACACACACACACACACACACACACAAAACACCAATATCATGACATTCAGAGATGCATGCACGTGCATACAGACACACACACACACACACACATACAGATTAACACATGTCTGCATTTATCTCGCGATCAGCCCTGAAGCAGCAATTTCATCAAAGACAAACATCTGTAGAACTAGGTTACACTTTCATCCAAACTGTTCTGGATTCTCCTTAAATCACATTCAAAGAGTTTCATAATGAACATCCCGTGTCTGTCTGGAAAGCTGCTAATGGAATATTTATAGAATATTTCTGTGAATACTTGTGGGAGACTCTGTTTTTAACAAGTGTCTTTGTTCTTCTGAGACACAATTTCTCCATTCCTAAGATGCATCTCTCCTCCCATCTCTCTCTCTCTCTCTCTCTCTCTCTCTCTCTCTTCCTCCCTCTCTCTCTCTCTCTCCCTCTCTCTCGCTCTCTCTCCCTCTCTCTCGCTCTCTCTCTCTCTGTCAACCCTTCAACGACCTCAAAACTTGAGCTAACTGAGAACCTCAATCTGAACCTCATACCTAATACATTACAGTAGTAGCCATCGTATTACAGAAATTCCCCATAACCCATCTGTCCTGCAGGCTTTTCTTAGCAGCAATATGCACACTGAAACTGAAACCCAACTAAACAACTGTCTCTCATACCATTCGCTGTGTGTTCCGACAGCTGGAAAGAGCTGGAAGTTGGAATTTTTCCAAATAATTCCCCTCCGGAGCAGAGCAATAGTGCAGCAGTGGGTTGTCAATGAAGGTTGAAGATGAGAGCTCTTCATTTTGGTATCTTTGTCTGTTAAGTTGGCAAAATAAATGTTTAATGTTCTTTATTGTATGTACGTACTTTATGCATTGCATGCTGTTTCAAAACTCAAGCCCAACTTCACCTGAGCTGTAATCTGCCATTCTACCCTGACATTTGCAGAGTGACTCTTCAGCACACGTGTGTGATGGAAACATGTCCCAGAGCGCATCTGTGGTAAAGACGTTCCCGGATAAGCACAAAGCATAATCTCAAAATAGTTGCACATGCTTTCAAATCTTCTGTGGATTCTCATGGAAACAGAGAATTCTTCAAGGACTCAAGTCATGAAGAACTCAATAGGAGGTGTGTACTGTCTTTGTGTGTGTGTGTGTGTGTGTGTGTGTGTGTGTGTGTGTGTGTATTCCCTTGAGAGCAAAGAGACATCCATTTTGTGCACACTATTCTTGTAGACAGACAGACAGAAGAAGAGATGGCATTTGATGAAATCATTATAGCCAACCTGAGTTGAATTCTCTCTGTGATTTCGATAGGTGCTCATTCAGGGGAAGAGATTGGAAGAGAGAGGGGGCAGAGAGGAAAGGACTGAGGGGAGGGGAGCCAGAGAGAGAGCGAGAGAGAGAGAGAGTATTAGAGAAAGAAAGAAGAGCAAAGAGACAGAGAGATGTCCCGGAGGCAGAGCTAGTAAATGAGTCATCGGAGTGGATCTGCTATCAGGTCTATTCTTACAGCGCTACAAGTGAATGGATGCCTTAAAGGTTAGGCATAAAATGATTTCTCATTTTGCTGGGATATCCCCCCAGGTAGACATTAATGCTTTAGTTATGGACTTGACTGTAAAAGCTCCGGAGGTAATGTGCTGCTTGTCTGCCATAAATATCATTGGGTTGCCTGAATATGTATAGGCACATTGTGATTTCAATGAGGCTCCTGTTATGGTTGGGAGCGTATTTCTGTGCAAATAGTCAGTAAAGTTGATGTGATGCTGTGTGTCATTGCTATGGCCAGGTAGTCACCCTGTCTGCAGAGCCAACTCCCAGGGTGCCCTGGATCACAGCTGAGACTATGCAGCTGATTACCGTCACCCTGACCCTGACACACACACACACACACTCATGCACAAGTATACACATACACACTTACATATGTGCCAAGTTGAATTTCTGCTCTGCTGCTTCTGTCTGTGTCACAGCTTTGCAGATGTTTTAGCCAATGGGACATGAACAGTCTAAATTTGCACAAATCGTGTTCCCAGTGGTTTGGTTGGAACAGTGGGTTTTGAAATGATAATGAACCAGTGGGCCAGGATCTCCCACATGGCACCATGCCTAGTGTGGAGATAGAAGAAGGCAGCCCTAGAAAGCAGCAGCATAGGTTTTTTGTTTCAAATGTGAAAGTCAAATTGTGGCTTTATTAGATATGGCTTTTAAACAGCTCTGTGTTTCTAAGAACCAATAAAATGCGAAAATGAACTAATACAAATAAATGTGAATCCAAGGTTCATCCACAGTGTATAGATGGTTGCTGCTACATCTTGCTCATTGTACGAACTCCTACCGTAGCATGACCAATGGTAGATAAGATTAAGTGCACTCTGGAATTGTGATGTTGTGATGACTCAGACTCACACAAATAAACAGACATACACACACACACACACACACACACACACACACACACACACACACACACACACACACACACACACACACACATTGTAACTTAGGGCTGGGCTTTACAGTGGTAGGTTAAAGTTCACATGCTATTCAAGGATACCAGGTGAGAGGCAATGTACAGAATGCACGAGTAGGGTATCTCTCCAGACCGGAGACTTGAGAGGGGCGGGGATTGAAAAAATGATTGACAGTTACCATGCCCACTCCCCGCCCCTCTCAAGTCTCCGGTCTGCAGAGATACATACTTGGAATCCACAGCAATATAACCACACAGCAGGAAGCGAGGGCAGCAGTGTTCGGACATGATGAGGACTGACACAACGAACGGCATGTCAGGAGAGGTGACGCCAGAGAGTGTGTCCCTGGGCCCTCTGGGCATGGCAGCTGGCCCTGAGCAGGAGCTGCTGTGTATCTTTGGGACGGGGGACCTGGGGCGTTCTCTGGGCCAGCGTCTGCTCCAGACCGGCTACAGGGTCGTGTATGGCAGCCGCAGACCTCACAGCTGTGGCCCCCTGCCTCTGGAAGCTCAGGTACAACATATATCATGATATAGTTGTGTGTGGGTATGTTCTACTTGGGGTCTGTCGAAATGTATTGCTGTGTGTTTGTGCTGTCATATGTAATGTGTGTGTTGTCCAGGTTCTGAGTCACGCAGCAGCTGCTGAGTCAGCCAGTCTGGTCTTTATTTGTGTTCACAGAGAACACTATGACTTCCTGGAGACACTGGCACCTCAACTCAAAGGGAAGGTGACTAATACTATAGAATCTTTACATTACCAGAGGCAATTTTCTTGTTGTAAGTTGCTCTGAAAAGCTAAATGTTCTGAACTGTACTTTAAGTGCCTTTATCATCATGAATCAGTCACCAAACATTTTCCCTTCATTCCTCTGAGATAACTGTTGGCCAGTTAACCTAATAGATCGAACTATGTTTCTCTTTTACTTCCTCTTCTCTGTCTGTACTGATGGGGTTGATTGCCAGGTGTTGGTGGACCTCAGTAACAACCTGAAGAAGAACATTTACCCAGAGGCCAATGCTGCCTACCTGCAGAAGTAAGGAACTTCCTGGGAAAGGGAAGGGCTTCAGCACTATAAATATAATGACTCCATCCTCATAAATATTATTGTTTTGTTGGTAAAAGCATTGAAAAACAAATTTTAATTTAATGTCAACATCATTTTGTAACAGTAGGTGTCACCTTTTTCAAATGCTGGAGGTCTTATCTCGGAGAAAAACATTTTCCTTTAGAAATATTTCTGTGCAGGTGGAAAAGTCTCTTACGGAGCATTTAGACCATATGACACCAAAAGAATTGAAACCATTTGTGGGACGGCAGCTCTCTTGGCAGGATGGCCCGCTGTGTCTATTCCACTGAAGTAGATTCTCAGTGTTTTGAGACTCCCCTTTCTCCCTCTGTGTATTTGTAGACAGAGACAATATCAACTAAAGTGGTTATTGTGCATTCTCCAGACTGGTCCCTGGAGCCGCTGTGGTGAAAGGCCTCAACACGCTGTCTGCCTGGGTCCTGCAGAACGGACCTCTGGCTGGAAAACAGGTGAGGGAGGATTGGAGGCATGC
Organism: Hoplostethus atlanticus; assembly: GCA_034670405.1. Classification (NCBI taxonomy): domain Eukaryota; kingdom Metazoa; phylum Chordata; class Actinopteri; order Trachichthyiformes; family Trachichthyidae; genus Hoplostethus; species Hoplostethus atlanticus. The sequence continues at coordinate 3,576,570 of JAXDDX010000016.1, read as the reverse complement.
AATCTATAAAAAGATGTCAAGAGATAGAGGAGGAGAGCGATAACAGAGGGGGTGTTACCAGCTTTATCCTTTCATGATGAGAATGTTTGATAAGTGAATTGAATTCAAAAAAATAAACAATGAATCCTTTGATTGTTTTCTTGAATACCGTGGAAGCTGAGGCCTTTCAAAATTGTACATGAACATGACACCGTGCAGTGTCAAATTTGGGAAAGATATTGATATCATTGTTCATTGTTGTAGAATCTACAACAATGAACTACAACAATGAACAACAATGAACAATCAACAATCTACATTGTAGATTGTTGATTCTGCTGTGTATCCATAACTATGCTTGGGAAAATGAGGACATTGCTTGTGTAAACACACAAAGAAACAAACACACTTGATGATATGATGTTACAAAGACGAGAAACCAGTTTATTGCAGCTTCCGTTTCACAGCTACAAAGAGAAACACAAACATACTGGAACCTCTGGAGACCAAACCTGAATCTGCCTCGAATCCTCTTCAACACACACACACACACACACACACACACACACACACACACACACCACTGCAGTGCTCTATTTTCTTTGAAAACAGGTAGCTGTGAGAGAACAAGAGCGGTGTGTTTGCACGTGTGTGTCTTTATGAGTATGTGTGTAGGTTTACATGCACACATGCTTGCAAGTGTGTTCTATTCCCCGGCCAGCAATTTGATTAGATCCACAGCGGGGCTGTGACTGTGTCACATTTACATTCAGATGGAGATTTAGTCTGTCGGCCGTCCCCTGCTGTTACTGGTGCAGTAATGTAGGGAGACATGGCTGGCTGCCCGGTCCACTTATACACACACCTGGGGGAAAAACGCTCAATCCTACTGACTGTACTATATGCCTGTCAAAGTGCTCTTTCTCTCTCTCGCTCTCCTCTCTCACCGCCTCTCTCTCTCTCACTCTCTCTCTTCATGGTATTCTGCTTTTTTACAAACAACTTAATCTTCTTATCGCAGAGCTGTGAGTGTGGTCAGACGCCTCAGCACAGTGAGATCTAGGAATGGGATTACATGTTGTGCAGCATATGTACAGCATGCGTGTATCTTTATATGAACAGACACTTCCACGGGCTACATCTCCAAATTCCTTCTCAGCAGCACAGAGGGAACAACAAGACAAGCAGTAATTTCATCTGTAGACAGAAACTGTAGGTGTGTATAGCAGTCAAGTCAAGTAGAGTTTATTGTCATTTCAGCCATACATAGCACATACAGCCAAACGAAATGTCGTTCCTCTCAGGCATAATAAATAAAAGAATAAAATATATAGTAGAAAAACAATGTGCTGAGTAGTGGTGTCAAATGTAAAGGGACTGTGGTGCTATAGATTCCAGGCAGGGTTGGGAGTAATTTTACAGTAATCTTGGTACACTAATTGGTAACTGTAATAATTTACTATTACTGAAAAACAATATAATAATCATTTTTTTTTATTGAAGAAGCATATTTGACAGGAAAATGAATTTAGATGGTCTGTAAGACATTTTGAAAGCAACTCCACAACCTTGTTCCAGGTGTACCTGTGTGGGGACAGCGCTCAGGCAAAGCAGGCGGTAGCAGAGCTGGCCACCAAGCTGGGCCTCAGTGTTCTGGACAGGGGCTCTCTGTCAGCAGCCAGGGAGCTGGAGGACTTCCCCCTGCAGCTGTTCCCTCAGTGGAGGCTGCCGCTATACGTGGCCGTCGGCCTCACCGCCTTCTTCTTCTTCCACCTGCTCATTAGAGACGTCATCTACGCATATGTCGAAAAGGACAAAGACATCTCCTACAGGATCATGGTGGCCCTGGCCAACAAGGTAGAACACCTGACAGCCTCTTATCTTATATGTGTGTTACCTGTAAAAGGTGTGTTTTACCTCTAAGTCTCCAAGTGTGTTGCCTAGAAACCATGCAACTCAGTTAGTTACATTACAGTCATTTAGCAGACACATCCAAAGCGACTTACAAAGGTAGTTGACACTATGACACAGACTGAGAGTCTCCTGCTCTACCGACTGAGCTGTCTGGGCCGTAATTGTGTGTATACCTTTCTCACAGCAATGTATTCTCTGTTATCCCCATCATTCAGGTGTTTCCCATCGTGTCTCTGATCATGTTGTCTCTGTGTTACCTGCCTGGTGTCCTGGCCGCCATCCTTCAGCTCTACAGAGGGACCAAGTACAGGTCAGACATGTTCAGTACCTAAGACATAAATCTGGAGCTAGCGGTGTATCATTTCTTGAGTGTTTTACATCATATAGAATAAAGCCAGCTTATGGCTGTTTCAGGCGCTTCCCCGATTGGCTGGACCGCTGGATGCTGTGCAGGAAGCAGCTGGGTGTGCTTGCACTTGGCTTTGCCTTTCTACATGTCATCCATACATTCATCATCCCCATTCGCTATGCCGTCAGACACAAGCTTATCTCACAGGTGGTGGACGAGGTAGGCTGGCTCACTGCTGCAGCAGTGTCTACTTTCATTTCCATAGGACCACAATGACATAATGTTGCTAAGTCAACATTTCTATTCGCTAGTAGGAGAGTTGCCATAGTTACCCGGTTTCTATCTACCTGTCTGCCCGTCTGTCTGCGGGTGTGTCTCTCTCACTCCTAGATGAAGAAAAATAAAACCACTCCGTTTGACTTTGATGACACTGAGGCCTGGGGCACTGACTCCTTCTATGCGTTGGGAGTCCTGGGCTTCTTTCTCTATGCCCTGCTAGGATTAACATCCCTGCCCTCTGTGGGAGGCACTCTCAGCTGGAGAGAGTTCACCTTCATTCAGGTTAGTCTGTGTATATGTGTGTATCTGCATGCATACGTGCGTGTGTGTGTGTGTGTGTGTTCACTTTCAAGACAGTAGACTTACTATCAGTAAAATCTCTATGCTATTCTGAAATTCAAAATTTGGATTTTCCACATTTTCTTCAGAGTCATTAAACCGTCGTAGAAGCAATACGTCACCGTCATTCATCTCCCCGGAGCCTAGTTAGCTAGCCGCCTAACACAGGCACACAATATGAAAGCCTGGCTAACTTTAGCCCTGGACTTTAAATGTTAAGTTATTCATTAAATAGAATTATGATACCTGGATATATAATCCCCAGCTAAAAGATTGTTAATACAGGTCACAGGTCCGTTTGTGTAAAGGTCAGGTCCAGCTAGGACAGGGAGTGGGGATAAGAGAGAGAGAGGTCAAGGTCAAGCTAATCCGTATCATTTTATGTGGAGAATTGCGAAAGACATAAAATAACAGGTATCTACATAAGTTCCTTGTGCTTGTGGTCACATGATTGTCAACAGATAAATGTGACTTCTTATATATAACTCTGGTGGCAGAGGGATTTGCTATTCTTAATTGGCTAAATGATAAGATCCCTGATTACCATTATGAGGGTGCAGTTCATTACCACACCACATGAATATGAATGTTCCCTTATTGTGCTGTTTGCACTTACTCTAAGTCGCTCTGGATGAGAACATCAGCTAAATGCTAAAAATGTAAATGAAAGCACATTATCCCAGTAATTAACAATAACAGAGCCTCAAAAGCCACTAGTGCTACAAAACCAATTATTCTGGAATGGCTGTGAAACTATTTGTATTTTTAACTATTTCTAACACTAGAGGATTCCAAGCAGGATTCCAAGCATCTAATGTATCCAGACTCCCAACTTCAAATCTAAAGGCAAAATACTACAGAAATATTAGAAGTAACTTCAATGTGTATGTTTCTATTTCATTAATTGTAAACAACTAATGGAATGAAAGCCAAATTACACCTTTGCAATAGGCCTGCCTTATCATGCAGTACATGTTTGATGACTACACTGACAAAATGCTCTTTTTACATATTGAAAAATGTGATTACCTGAAGTTCATTTAAAATATGTCACATTTGTTTTAAATGTGCATTATCCATCATTTTGTAAGAGTCCGTTTCGGTTGATATCTCATTTTGGTGCAAAATTCTAACTTGTTCCATTGTATGTGTTTCTCAGTCCAAGCTGGGCCACCTGACCCTGTTCATATGCACGGCGCATGGTTATATCTATGGCTGGAACAAGTTCCTTCGCCCCTCTACCTACAAATGGTGGACTCCTCCAGGCTACATGCTGTGTCTGGTGGTGCCTTCTGTGGTGCTGCTGCTCAAGCTGCTGCTCCTCCTCCCCTGTGTGGACCGCAGTCTCACCCGCATACGACAGGGCTGGGAGAGGACTGGGTCACGGGGGGAGAAAGAAGAGAACCAAGCCACCAAAGTCTGAACTCAGCTGAGCTCAGGATGTTAGAATGTATGAAGAGTTTGTGTCCATTTTGAGACATTTCCAATCTGTGACTCAATATTTCAAAAATACAGATGGTCCCAACCAGAAAGATATTTTACTTTATAGGTAAATGTCATGAAGTAGCTATTAAATTTAATGATATTCCACAATGAGTTTTGATTTCATGACAGATGATCGTTTTTCCATAGTTATGCTATATTTTTTGCAATATATCTTTGAAACAAAACCCTTCATATCCAGGTTGGGTTTAAGGAAAAGTAATGGTTCAGATAAGAAACATTTCCAAAGCCATGTCATTTTGACCAGTTGGTGTGTGATTGTGTCATATGACCAGTTTGCACTGCCGCTCATCTGTACACTTGACATTGCAAATCAATGCACCAAAAAAATCTTTATTTGAATAGTTTACTTCAGCCAGGTGGACAGGGTTTCCCTGGATTTTAATGCAGTTTTAGGTATATTGTCTTTGTGCTTTGGAAACAGAAGACATATTTGATGTTTGTGCTCTATCTTTATCGCTGAATCTGGTATATAATATCCCCAGCTGAAATCCATTGTTTTGATAAACATAGACAATAGTTTCCTTTTTCCTCTCCCCCCTCCCTTCAAGTGCTGCTATTGTATCCCTGAGGTTGCTTTCTCTTTTCAGGATGTTATTGATCTCTCCGGTTTCTAACACAGACACCTCTCTGCTGAAACCTGCCTCCCTCTCAAGGGCATGTAAATGTGTGCACACACACACACACACACACACACACACACACACACACACACACACACACAAAGGCGTAAGATTAACCAAATGATCTTAGCAAACGCATAGACACACACGTGGGCATACACACATACTGTACATGCATACACCGACGCACAAACACAGTCTGGTGCTATGAGAAGAATATGCAGAGCCTCTTTTGCCCAAAGCAGAACATTTAGTCAGAGACATCCTATTATCTGGCATCTAACAGCATTATCTGTGCACACAATCTGCAATCCCATGAACCCTCTCACATTGTATTATCCTCCTATTACCAAAGAGTTGCTGTTGATTTTAGCCTATTTCCTGCTGCTGGGTGCAGTGGGCTGTGTGAGTGCTGATGTATAAATGAGATACAGTATTCCTATACCGCCTTGGGAAAGAATTAAAATGTAGCAACACAAAGAAAAGTTGTGAAACAAGCTCACTTACATTCATCATTTCCACTCATGTTTAGTTTCACACACTGAGGCAGCCCTGACACCCATAACAAGATTATGTGTGTCCACCCATGATGATTTACTTCAGTGGGAGCATAAACAAACTGCTGAAACAGTGGGTAAAGACATAGACCATATCTAATGGAGAATACAGCCAAGATTCTTACATTAAATGTATACTTGGATGTTGGCAAGATACATTTGTGGTATACAATGAAACATTCATATGATATGAAACTGTATTTTCATAAAGCATTCCTCTCAAATGGTTCTCTCAGAGCGCACAGAGCTTCTACTAATTTCTCTACTTTCAAATTGACTTAATTGTTTCATTTAAGTTAAGGAACAGACAATGTCATTAAAGAAGGTTCTTGATGTTTCAGAAGACTTTGCATATTGACTTAACTGTAATTGGGTTTACCTTTAATCAAACTCAAACATCATCAGCTTCTCTGCAATGTTTTTCTTACAATTCTGACATTTGGAGGCACTCTTTTCTACAATGAGTGATTTTGAAAGAGAAGTCCACCATTACTGATTTAGGTTGTAATACTGCAAAAAGTACACAGTTCACGTTTTTTCTGCTTCTGATTTGAATTATGAGCTCTCAGGGTCAAAGGAAACTTGGCAGTCATGTTGTTGTGCCTATATTTTATATGGTAAATGGACTGCATTTATATAGCGCTTTACAGTATATGCATCTCATTCACCCACACACCGATGGCAGTGAGCTACCATGCAAGGTGATGGCCTGACCATCGGGAGCAATTTGGGGTTCAGTGTCTTGCCGAAGGACACTGGAGGCCGACCCGCTCTACCTCCTGAGCCACAGCCCCCCTATATAAATCTGATATATATAAATCTAAATGTTCAATGTACTGGTTGTTTATCCGTATCAGCCATTGCAACTCCATGATACCAGGATTGCATTTTGATTTTGAATTTATAAAGCAACTGAATTTTTTTTTAGAAAACTTCACCGGTGAAACTGGTGGAGCGGCACCTATGTTGTGATTTGATGGCCATGTGTCAATAAAGAATTTATACCTGTAACATATCTTTGCCCCCTGTCATGTATGATAAATGTAACTCACTTCAGTGTTTTGTGAGGTCAAGAGAGTCTTCAAAGTTAGAAGCTTCACTGTCACCAGCTAGCTAGTCTATCATGTATAGTAAAAACACAAAAGTGACACACAGAAGAGAAGGGGGAAAAACAAACTCCAGATTTTTGCTGACTTAACGATGTCCAAATGGAAAGTACCTAACTTGCTGACTTGTCTTAATGTCTTAATGGAAATGACTCAACTTCCCCAATTGGTTAACATCTGCTTTTCTCAAATTGCTTAACATTCTTTAGATTGCTTTAACAGATGAGCTCTTCAATTTACACAGATCCATTATAGTCAGCATAATTATTTACAACTTGTTTTTTTCAGGAACATGTCTTAGACACACATGCTTAACCTTTAAGGCTGGACTTAACTTTACATCTTCAAATTTCAATAGTTCATTAATTCAATACACTCAATTGTACAAGACAGCTGCTGAACTTCAAACCTTCACACTAGTTCATTATTAGGTTTTTAACAAAAGGTTTTCATTGATTCACATTAATACTCATGAACACAACATAGTTAGTTAGTCTTCTTAAAGTGGGCAGTAACATTAGTCCTACATAGGCTGACTGGTAGGCTATTGATGGTCCAGGCCTATATCTGAGGGTTACGGCAACATGGCTTTTGTGTTGGTTTTGTTGTAAGTGTTGTAATTTACCTTTTTGTTGTACCGACATTTGATGTTGAATGATTTGCAACATCCCCCAGAGAACATTTGTTTATTAGCTCTTGTTAATTTGATTCACTTATTTGTCTCATTTGTTTAAATAAAAAGTAGTTAGATGACTTATTGCACTTTTACCTTAGCACTTGTTATGCTCTTAGTTGCTTGTTTAGGAAGGAAATGCACTTATGATTTCTGGTGACTAGTAGTTCTCTACCTACCTATGTTGAATGCACTTTGTCACTTTGGAAAAAAGCGTCTGCTAAATGACTGTAATGTAACATGCCTGGACTTGTTACATCCAGCCATTGTTTTAGGTACAGATGGAGAGAGCAATCACAATAGCGATCGCGATAGTAAGAGCAAGTGAGGGAGTTTCTCCAGTTGAGAAAAAGTGAAAGTCGCAGCCTTTACTCAAAGGCAACGTGTCTTGTAGCTGTGTTGCATTACAGACTATTGAGGTGGAGTGACTACTACTACTACTACTACTGACTGTTGACTACTGCCGTGAAGAAATTGATGTCTCTTCCTCTTCTATGATGGATTTCTACCTGTATGATTGTTGAACGTTGGTGCAAAATGGTGAGTCTAGATTCTGAGGGGCACCAAAATATGGAGTGAATATGATGCCAGTACAACATACAAATGTTTTTAGAGAGTCACAAATGTGAATGAAGTTTTGTGCACAGCAATCACAACTTACGCGTGTTTTTTCCGAGTCACAAATGTAAAAAAAAAATGTGTGCACAGCAAAAAAGATTTGTGCACATCTCACAAGTACAAATCCTGTCTTGTGAGTCTTGAATATGCATTTGTCAATATGCACACATGTGTGGATCTCAAGTTGTGGAGACACAAAACTTCAAATGGTTTTGGCACTATATTTCCATGTACCATGAGGAAAAAATCCACACGCGTATGTACCAATCAAAATGAAGTTGCCTCCAGAGCTCATAACCAATCAGTGAGCAGCAACGTTTTGCACAGCACAACTGGATGTTCTTGAAAATATGGCTGAAATGCAGGAGGTGAGTAATATTTAATGAAAATGTATTCATGCCGAGTAGAAATTATTAACTGGCCTTAGATCGGGGGGGCATGCATTTCCCGGCAGGTACAACACAAGCCCTGCCGAATAATGCATGCACCTTTCAATTTGTCTTTTAGTGGTCCAACTGTCACAAGATTTTCACAGCACATAGTGTGGGTATCTAAGAGTTTACACTGTAAATCTCAAGCTTGTAAACCTTAACTGGCCTTAGATCGGGGGGGCATGCATTTCCCGGCAGGTACAACACAAGCCCTGCTGAATAATGCATGCACCTTTCAATTTGTCTTGTAGTGGTCCTACTGTCACAAGATTTTCACAAAACATAGTGTGGGTATCTAAGAGTTTACACTGTAAATTCCAAGCTTGTAAACCTTAAACCATATTATCTGTTATCAGTCAGTCCGCCATACTTGAACGAATGTCCAGTTGCGCTGTAGACCTTCACTTATGCTCCAGTGGTCGTGCATAACATTGCTGCTCACTGATTGGTTATGAGCTCTGGAGGTGGTTCCCTAGTCCTATGATGACGCTAAGTGAGTTGCCGTTGCTGTGATGCCGCCCCATCAGATCTGGATGTCCCATAAAATAAACTTTTATACATTGTGTATACGCTGCCTGCCCAAACTCGGCATCTATTGCACGCCCAACCGTCCTGGTAGGGGGATCCCTCTCTGAGTAGCCCCTCCCATGGTTTCTCAGAATTTTCCCTATAAGGTTTTGTGGGAGTTTTTCCTTGTCCTCTATGAGGGTCTAAGGCTGGGGGATGTCATGTACTAATCATTTATTATTTTCACATGTTGGGCACTGTGATAAATGTGATTTGATTTGATTTGGAGGCAACTTCATTTTGATTGGTGCATACACGTGTGGATTTTTTCCTCATGGTACATGGAAATATAAACCATTTTTGTGTCTCCACAACTTGAGATCCACACATGCGTACATATTGACAAATCCATATTCAAGACTCACAAGACAGGATTTGTACTTGTGAGATGTGCACAAATATTTTTTGTTGTGCACAAATATTTTTTGCTGTGCACACATTTATTTTTTTACGTTTGTGACTCTCTAAAAACATTTGTAAGTTATACTGGCATCATATTCACTCCATACAAAACCTGACATTTACTGTTGCTCATTGAAACATTTTTCAAGTCCATTGTAGCTGCACTGGAAACATCTCAATGTGATGTCACGTAGTCTACATTGGGTCACTTATCCACAGTCATGAGAAAGATACACCACCAAACAACAAAATGGATAGTGATGCACCAATAGCTGTTTTTTTTAACCATGTTAAGTCAGGTACCCTGTTCCAAGGTATGCAGATATAAAACTTGATTATCGGCGAAACATTTTACAGTAGGGATAAGGACGATCACGGCAGAGAAATAGGCTACATATGTAATTATTTAATAATATGATATAATTCTAAGTCTAATGCTGTAATACTACAGTGACAGGTATGGTGCTGTTTAAATTTAAATCGGTGACGGTTACGTTAGCCAGTTGTCGCTATGCCTTGTTTTACATTATTGACAAAAGTTGGAAAACTACTGTATATTAAGATAATATGAGCCATTATAGCACTCAGTTGTTTTTACATTGGATATCATGTCTTAAACTTACCTTGTCATCTGAGACATTGTGAAGAGGATGATGAGCTTATAAACTTTCCTTGCTTCCTGAATCATGTAGTCTCACTGCATTTTTTCTATTTCTTTCAACTTGGGTATAAAAGTTTTCACACAATATATTTGTTGATACTTCAGGATTCATGCTGAAAGCCTATTTTTATATGACACCATGAATTATTTGTTGCAAAGAATCACTGCAATCAGGCACTTTACATATACAGTATACACTGAAAACAAGCTAGGTTTCGTTTAGAGCTCCTAATTAAAACCTGTTACTTAAAAATGAACAGATATGATGTAATTATATAGACGTACTTTAATGATATAAGTATATTATAATTACATTATATTTTGACTTTAATTATATGAAAGCAAAATTAAAGGAAATACATCAGAAATAATTTTTATAGAAAAACAAATTACAGCAATTCTGACAAAGTGCTCCTGACACTGTTGTTTTTCAGCCTGCTGTTCTCCCTCCTTCTCACTATATTGTTTTTATTTATAGCCCATTGCATGAAAAATATGATGGCCCATCATCAATTTACCAGGATCAAATTCTTTGGCCAATCTTTTCAAGGAATCTAACTTTTAAAGGAATTAGTGTGTGTTGATAGTTAATTTAGGGCCGGTGCAATGCAGTTACATCTTGTACAAATCCTCTTTACTGTATTATCCAAATATATCTCCACAGGGGATTCTAATTCTATTGTTTTACAGTAAAGATAAATCTGTCTTCCATATAACTCATTTGTAGATATGAAGATAAGTCTTAGAAACTCCTCTTCTCTCCAACAACGTTGTCTCCCATAATTTCCTCTATAATTATTGTAATTTCTCTCTGGGCAGATGGGCGGTAGAGTGGTCTTGCTTAGAGGGAACATCTAGTAATTGTATTCCAATGATTCCAAAGGTTATATTAATACCACCCAAAACTGTTTTGCAATCAGAACAGATTTAATAGTTTGTGTAGAAAAAGCCAAGGTTGCATGAGTACAGAAATTCAACACTTCACATTTCACAATGAAAGGTCCTGCCAGCTTCACCTGAAAAATTGTCTCAAGAAACTGTTGAAGAGATGCTGGGAATAGAGGAAGAACATATTGAAATGAATGTTAAACGTAAGTGAGTTTACGATAAGTGTGTTAAAAGGGAAAGCTGGAAAAACATTCTACTTGATGCAAGTGAGGTTGATACTTTTAACTGATATTATTCATACTGGATATACAAGTATGTGAATTCTGATTTTGACTTCATAATCTTTATTTAGAGATTGAATTCAGTTTAATTCAGACAGTTGATTTCTTTATTTTCCAGCAGCACTCTTCCTAGAATCTGGAACTCGAGGGCCCTCCAGTTGAGCACGTTCCCTGGGGTGAAGTACCGTTCATCCATGTAGCGCTGGATCTCACAGGGTGAAAGGACATAGTCCCACATGTGGACATCGGAGACCATGCCAACGAAAGACTGCTTAATGTCAAACCCACTACCATGACTATCCTGCTCCTGTAGACATAGGAGGGGGAAAAAAACGTGTAACTGCAAAACTATTGTACAATATTTTGTTCTGAAATGAGAGATCTATATTGTAGATGCACAAATCATAGATTAGCAATCCACAGTATTTTTAGGAAGCGCCTAACAATACTACCTACCTGTCCTAACGTAATGATAGAGTGTCCTGTGATGTGTGAAGAGCTGGTGAATTTCCTGGAACTGGATTTTCCATTCAACCACAGCTGTGCCAGTCCAGACTGAGAGTCCCAGGTGGAACAAAGAGACTGCCAGGTGTTCAGCTTGTATTCCTGCCCTCCAAACTCTGCATCAATGTTCCTGACATACACCGAGATCTGATTGGCTACGGTCTTCTTGAAAATCAGGAATCCGTTGTCAGAAGAGGGTGTGGCTAGTGAGAACAGGGCGTAGTTTCTGCTGAGGTCTGTAAAGAACCTGTAGGCATACAAAATAAATCACCATATGTCTTTCACAGTCAGGGTCACAGTTGGTTCCATCATGCCTTTTCATGTATGAGCTACCTTAGACAGACAGTTACAGCACTGAAATCCTCCTTTGATGTAGTCAGCCTCACGTGAGCTGTGTTGGTCTCTTGTGGGAAGGTGAACATTTTTCCTGAAAGGTCTAAACCGACAAAATGCAGAATGCAAATTAAATATGAACAAATGTATTACACAGTAGAGAATATCGAATGGAAATACTCCACGTAATAATAATATAAAAAGATATTTTTGAGTGTAAATACTTTTTACTTTTTCAAGCATAGAAGAGAATTTTAAAGCTTGAATATTGTTTCTTTGTATATTTCTAAGTATGGACAGTGATAATGGTCATAATTAAGTTCCTCCGTCATGTTTAATTAGTGTCTGAAGTTGACCAGCTCACACCTTATTATGTAACATAGTAGTACCAATTTACACAAGTTCAAGTTACATTACTCTTCAGCCCATGTCTGCCTTATTATCATTTGAAAGTTATTTTTGTTAACAATGACAAAAAATGTTTCTATTACTGGTACCTTTTTTTTTTTATCTGATCATAGGAATGGCACCATCTTGTGGTTGGAATTTGGTTCTACTATGTTACATAATAAGGTGTGAGCTGGTCAACTTCAGACACTAATTAAACATGACGGAGGAACTTAATTATGACCATTATCACTGTCCATACTTAGAAATATATAAAGAAACAATATTCCAAACCACAGCTTCATATGTTTTGTCCCACATAGAGAACTGGGATTGTTGTAGGGTTTGGGGGGTCTGTGGGTGTATTTTGACAATTCAGATGGATTCTTTATGTCTGAAAGATTATATGGAGAGAGTTTGGTGCAAATTGGATAATGAGAACTATATTTAATTAATATTATACCAATTCTACGCCATGAAAAAGTTCATTTTGAGCGCATCCAATTAGCTATATTTCTCAGACCAAATGATTTTTCCATAAAATAATGCTTCAGGGAAGCTTATCTTATCCCTTTCTTACTACAAAAGCAGTTTCAGAACCATCTGAGATGGTGGGTGTCGAAATCAACCTTTTGGGGGCCATTTGAAATGGAATGACCCTTTTACAAACTTATTTCCCTTTTGAAAAACTGTGCAAACAACCTAGTAATATAGTATATAAGCTGAAGCTATTCACTGTTAAAAAAAAAAATCAATTGTCCACGTGGATTAGTCGTGGTAGCAACCTTGACACATACTGGATTTACTGTATATTTATTATGAAGGTACTGCAGGAATACTGTAATGTACAGTCTTACAATGTAAACATTTCTGTTTGTGTTGTGCTGCTTGTTTTCTTTATTGGATTACTTGTTTACTATAATGTAAAAAACAATTAAACTGTTTTTACAAAAAAGACAATAGGTGCATGCCTATGGACGTTAAGTGGTATTTGTAACTTCTAAAAAGATACATTCGATCTATTTTGCCCATCAGCATTCATACAGAGTCTGCAGTTAATACAACACCTAATACTTTTTTCACTCCATTAGATAAAAAAATAAAGGTGTGTACCTTGAGGAGCAGCAGCACATGCTGTCAGCATCACCAATCGAAGAAATAACTTCATCTAATGCAAAGACAACAAATAGACACCATGCAAAATGCTCCGATTAAATTAAATCCATTTACTACTACCACTACCAATTTGTTATTTAGCTGTTACTGGCCTGCTGTTGCTATAGATAGAAAAACTGTTAAAAGTTCCTCTTTAATGTTGCAGTGGATATCACGTCTTGAGCTTACCTTCTGGTTGATGTAAGTGTCAGGATGTCTTGTTCAATATTGCATGGGATCTAGAGTTTATACTCATAGATCTATGTGGCAGACTGGGGGGTGTGGTTGGGCCGTTGTCTGGGTGCGGGAGGCGGAGTTGGGCTGGCAGGCCAGTTCGCCCTGCCCTGGTAACGTGTGTGTGTGTGTTTATATGTTTTCAGTGATCAGGGGACACAGAGAGAGAAAGAGAGTCGGAGCGAGCCTTATTTAAGTGTTTATTTACCGTGAATAAACTAGGCGTGTCGCCCAAACCTGAATACTGTCTCGCCTGTTCTATCTGCCACGGACCCGGTATCGAGTGTCCCTATAATTTGAGCCAATAACCTCATTTTATTGTTGTAACCTGTGTGTTGTAAACCCTCCTTCCTGCCCGATCCTTCTTAGCCTCAATCTATCAGGCCACACCTGAACTGATAAGACGCCTGGATCAGGCCTTGCTCAGGCTCTCCCTTTGGCCGGGCTCAGACTAGAGGATAATTGGGACGATTTATCCCCGATTCGCAGAGTAATCTGGACGGGACCTTGTTCGGCACCGATTATCTGGTAATGTGAGCGGTTTACAGATCCAATCTTAAACCTCCAGATCTGCTCGGGGACGCATCGGGGCCGCCCCGATAATATCAAACATGTTTGATATCTAGGATTTAAAATCGGGATGATTACGTCACTGCTTTCCGAGCGGGATCACAATAGCCAATGAGAGAGACAATCTACAAGGACACGGAAGTGAATGAAGAAACAACAACAAGCTGTTGTACGGGTGCGTTGGACAGCTGAGATGGAGGAAAGGCTTGTAGATATGTGGCAAGAACAAGCACGGGCGCCGGATTAATTTCAGAAGTGCGGGGACAAAAAGAGTGTATGTGTGATTGTGTATGTGTAGCGGTAGATAGACCGGAGACTCGCACTAAACTTCTGCAGAGTAACTATAGCTTGCTTGCACCACAGGCTGGCGGACGCCGTCATCTCCACATTTGGAGAAAGTTACAAACTGTTTGACAGCAGCAAAGAATTAACCACTCTCTATTTTTGTACCAATCTGCATTAAAGTACCTTTCTCTTTGGCCAAATGATCTAGCGGTCTCCTTTTTGTCTACAATTAGCTGTGCAGCTTTACCCGTCTCTATGTCCCGATAACAACCCTCCATGCAGTCGGAGCCAGCGCTAGCCTGTTTCGGTTCAATGCCGGCGGTTTGACAGTCTCAGCGGGCACAGAGCTGCTGCTTTGGGGTTCTTCTGGCTGCCGCTGCGCTGGTCCTATGGTTGGAGGGCCAGGCTCCAACGGAGTTGTGGACGTCAGGGATGTAACATTATTAACGTTGAAGTTCAGTTTTGTTTGACTGTATTTTCCTTTCTGATGCACTGGTTCTTTTGACATGTTTGCAGAAGCATATTTGCAATATTGATAGTTAAGGTTAGTTCAGCTAGTTTAACGGCTCACTGTAAACAAGGTTACACACATCACAGCATTGAAACTATTTTATTGGTTGCAATGTACACTGTATGCATTTGATTCTGTCCTCTTTGATTGAATTAAAATGTAAATATTCTTCCCGCTTTATGTCTATGCTTTATTTTACCTAATGTGGGCGGGAATGAATGAAATGTCTTTTACCGTACGTGTTGCAATATAGGGGCATTTGAGGGGATACAGTGATTCTTTCTCAGTGCATAGCATTAGTAAAGCAAGTTGCACCGGTTTCCCCATGTCAGTCTACATTTTGTTTACATCTACTTCCCCATGAGAGCACGTGAGGCGGTGCATTCAAGCTCCCTCTGGCACGATAATCTTAGTAATATCCTCTAGTGCAGGGCTACTCAACTTTACATAGCTCAAGGGCCACACAGCAAGATACAGCTGTGTCAAAGGGCCGCAACGCAAATTTTTTGGTCATATAAAACTATTTTGTAGTGTTATTTCAAGCCACATGATCTAATGATTAAATGACAATAAGGCTTCATTCATTAAATGTAAAAGTGTTAGATTGCTGTTGCAATAAATCACAAGAATGTTAGGCATAACAAATATAAATATAGGCATATTAAATTGAAATCAGGTCTGAGTATATCAAATTACCCCAGATGGATATGTAATTCCAAGTCAATGTGATAGCTATCATGGTGACGTGAACGTTTGCCCGTTTTGGTACTGCTATTGTTCTCTGGCAAAGAAGGCACATTGGTTTGTTATTTACCTCAACAAAAGCAAATTCTTCCTCCCATGCTTTTTGAAATACGCTGTGTTCATCAGAAATGTTACGTTTTGCCGGTTTTGCCATGACAGTTGGGGCTTTCACATGATCCATGCAAAGCGTCGGCGTCAACACCAGGTTGAGCGTGACCCCTTCACATGATCAGCGTCAGGAGAATTACATTACATTCATTACTTTCACACTGTCGAGTTTTTAAAATGACAGCATTCAGGAAAGAATAGAGTGGAGTTCAATTTCGGACTACAGCCCGCATCAGCCGTAGCTAACCACACCGCCAATGATCATACTAGCACAGCCATAGAAGTGAATATAGACTGGCTGCATAAAGTCCTGTACTAAGCTGTCAACCAACCTGGCAGTCTCATCTGTAAACCGACATCATTCCATGCCAGACCTTTTAGTCAGATCGTGGTATGATTTAAGCTTCATGTTGTATAACTGAAGCTTAAATCATAAGCATAAATCACTGCTCCGACACACATAAAACAAGTTTCTCCGCCATTGTTTTTTTTTTATTTTGCGGTTATGATATCAAACTGTGCTGTGATTGGTTGCGAGTCGCAGAGATCAGCGTCGCGAATGTCAAAGTTGATTATAGTTGAACTTTGAGCACAGCGCCAGGGACTCTCCCAGCGTCTGCGCCCAGGTGCACAACGCCGACGGCGGCAGCCCGCGGGCCGCGTGTTGAGTAGCGCGGCTCTAGTGTGTGATGCACCATTATTTTCAGATCTTGTAGTCTGTGCATGTTTGAGATTAGAGAGGAGAACATCTGTGAAGATTCTCCTCATGTGCGTGATGCAACCCGATTTCAAAATCGGTTAGGATTTTAAAACTTGTGGTGTGAGCCCAGCTTTTGTTTGCTGCAGCATGTGGGTCGGCATGTGGATTACCTATCTTCTTCAGTTGACTGTGCACCGGATGCATTATTTGACTAAGTCATGGATATTTGTCAGTTAATGCTGTTTATTTGTTCAATGGTGAATGAGTGCTTTGATTAAGATCTATTTTGTTTACTGATTATTGTTCTTATTTGCCTCTTAGCCATTAAATCATCTGTGTCAGTCAACTATCTAAGTGGAAATCCTTTGAATGGACAATAAACTGTTGCCACGGCTCTCATTTCTGGTGTTCATGCTTTGACTGGCGTGCCAATGCAGAGGCGCTTTAAGTAAACCAGCTATCACAAAGACAACTTTCTACACTGTGAATGTTAATATTGTTTAGTGTTTCAGTGTACAGACTGTGAAAATGAATTTGCTCTTGGAAGACAATAAAGTATTGTCACGGCCACCCTAGGCTCCAGATGTATATGGTATAAGTTGGAGATCATCAGAAAAGCCGCCGTTGATTGAAAGCTTGCTGTCTTGCTTGGGGAAGGTTTGGTGGAAGTCGGGAAGTCAGTGGTCGCTCTTGCCTGTCTGTCTATGCGTGTAGTGGTAATGCCAGAGAGAAAGTCAAACATGCGCCATCTTCTTTTAACCTTTGACCCGACCTTGTGACCCCACTGCTTCCGGGTCACAGACTTCCATAAACTGCAATAAAACATTTTGCATGCATCCCAGGCAAGTCTTTATTTATGAAGACCTCATTAGTTACAAAATGGGAACCCAAACAAAAACATACAGAAATTACTATGGCCTGGGGATAAGTGACACTACTATCCTCAAAAGGGAATGGCATGTCCGTAACAGTATCTATCTATCTTTTTCCCAGGGGAAAAGAAAGTGTTGACCTTTTCTGAAAATCTGAATCATTTAAAATGAACTCGAATGAAGTCCAAATGAATGTGTAAAACATAAAGCATAAAACCTATCGTCGACATATTTGTGTTTTTCATACTGTCATTGTGTCTTACATATGACATTCACTGATTGTATATGCCCCTGCTGTATATCGCTCATTGATACAGTACATCAAACAGTGCCTATCTCTGCCTCCCATAACATCCAATTATGATATCTTGTCCACACAGGACTGCTGTGATGGAAGAGTCTGTGGGCTGCTGTATCCACTCACTGGCCTTTATGGGGATCAGTGTTGTACTGTAGGCAGGGGTGCTCCATGCAGCCTCTAGGGCAGAATGTCAGCCCACCAATCAATCACTATCATTATGTCTTGGAAGCAGGAAGGATGGCTTTCTGTCTGGAGAACTGTACTGATCCCCAAAAAGACAGACAAATGCTGTTGCCACAGATGAGATATCTATGCAGCTGCATGATGGAAGATGCTGAGTTCTAAGTATGCTCACACGACAGCTCAGTCGGTAGAGCATGAGACTCTCAGTCTCAGGGTTGACACAGCCAAATTGTAAAATGTTCATTTTAATTTAGTTAAGTCTATTTGATAAAACATAGAATCACAGTTGTAAATTAATCACAATGACAAAATACATTAAACATCTCAAGAAATACATAGATAAGAGGCTCTGAGTGGTCTATTGCAGCTACAAGTTTTGAACAGGCAGGTCATGTATTTTTGGTATTGCCTTTCATAATGTTACGTCGCTTAAAGATTTAAAGCTAGCTGGCAAGCGCTAATTAGGTAGCATGAATTGAAAATAAACAGAAAAAAAGCTTACCATCGTCCCCAATGATGGATGCATGATGGTTTAAGTATCATTTTTTAGATGTTTATTCCTGTAGTCTCTCAAATAAAAGTTGAACTGGGAATCTTTGAATGGCTGAATGTTTAAATCTTTGAAAATCACACCATGGTGATCTACCCTGTTATAAAGTGAGCCACCTTCGTGAGACTGAAGAGCCAGGGTCAAGCCCAAAGTTAGCTCTCTAACCTACTAATCTTGCTTCGTGACACAGGCGCCTGACAGGTATATCAGTCAGACGATATTATCAACCACTATGCATAAATATCTGTGGCAGGGAGTAGGTTCATACAGTAAAAATGTTTGTCCAATGGAGGCCGCTGTTCACTCATCTTTAGCAAACAAAAGCCTTGACAGCTCCATGTGAGTTGAGAAGCCAGAGACAATAATAAAAACTCCACATCCGAATGTCCCTGTACTGATTGAGTGCGGTTGAAATAACTGCATGCAACAGGTGATTAGTGAGGCTTGTTAGCATGGTAGCAGACATAGCCACACTGGCTAAACAGCTAGCTACTGGCTAGCAAGCAAGGTAGCGAATGCTCAGCCAGCCAGTAGCCACAAGACCAGCAGGGCAAGATTCTCCTTTCTTGTAACAATAAACAGCAACAACTCATGTGAAAGCACCTGAATATGACCATTACCTAACTTGTGTTCCACTAAGGCAGCAGCAGTCTACTTTTTGTTGTTAAATGGGAATATATGAGAGGCTCAGGCTGACGTAATGTTAGCGTATTTCTGTTATGTAGCCTATTTATAGCAGTTCAGTACATTATAAAGATGCAACAGAGACGGTGCAATGGAGCTGTCTCTTGAATCCAAAATTGTGTTGAGTGAATCCATTACTGAAGAAAATTGTTCATATACATTCCAAAACTCCTGCAGTCTACAAAGTTATGACTTAATGCACCGTTAGTGCCCTTGTGGGATGTAGTGTGCACAAAGCGCTGTGCTGCAGTAGGAGGCAGGTCAATTATCCCACCATATTGTTGTCTACAGTGTTAGTATTGTTTACAAACTCTAACTGCCAGTGTTACCCTTATTAAAAATGCATTCATTAGTTTATCTTACAAAAAGTTATTTTATCTTATCTCAAAGTTATGATGAGATATTTGTAAGGAAGTGTTTATTTTGCATCCTGCTGTAAAAAAGTTTAGTGGCAGATATATTAGAAATCAGAAATGTATTCAATTTTCAATCAATTTTCCCCCTAACAGTATTATTATAGACTGGGTTATATCAGAAATGAATAAGCTATTGTTTTGTTTTTGTTTTTATTAATGTAATGACATGAAGAAATTAAATGTAGTCCGTCACTTTAAGATTCAAATGAGTTGGTAATCCTAGTAATCCTTTTTTGTGTGATAACTCAGGACCTTATTGAGTGTATTTATAGGTGGAAGGCAGAGAAACACACTAGGCAGGTTGCCAGTCCATCACAAACACATAGACAGACTAACTCACACCTGTGGGCAATTAAGTCTCCAATCCACCTGATGTGCCGCTCCGCTGTTGGACATTTACGATCCTAAACACTGAAATTGTATTGGATCCAAAAATCTCATATTGGCCAGGCCTTAGTTCTTGCATGCATCCATGCTTGCTGGCAAAGAGCTTTACAGCTAGGAGTATTCATCCAGGTTATCAGGGCTGTGCTTTCTTCCTTTTTCTTCCCTTCCAGATTAGTAAAAACGTCTTGCCACAGTACAAAATAGAGGGCCTATCTTTATCGTCGCATCCAAACGTTATATCGTCTACACAGAGGGCTGCTGTGATGGAGTAGTCTGCAGGCTGCTGCCTCCACTGATGTGATGAGATCCAGTACTGACGAGGGAGAAGCCTGCAGCTCAGAGTGAATGTTTCCTGGAGAACGGCATCAGATCAGCTAGAGGGATGAACCCTGGAGAGGGATCAGACAGAGACGACTAGACAGAGAACACTCAACTCAGCCGGGAAAAACTCCCTAGGTTCAACTGAGCTTCCAGACAGAATGAGAGATAGCTGGAGAGAGAGTGAATGAGTGAGAGGGAGGGAGAGAGAGATGGCCAGGAAATACTGTTCAGTCACTCTGAAGTTTATTTTGAACTTTTATACTTCACAATGGTTACAAGGTTACAAAAGGAGGGCAATGACAGCCAAAGCCAAAAAATAATGTACAGAAATAAATGAAAAGGAATTCCAATGAATGTATTCCATCATATAGATTCATTTTGACAGGACAGTCAAAGGTTTAAAGTGCAGAGACTGTCAAATTGACCCTGTTGATGTGGGAGGCAGTTACAGCAAAGGGGCCAGGCTTGATACTGTAATTGTGTAACTGTGTAATTATTACATCTCTTGGAGCAAAGAGATGGCCTCACAGCATAAGCATACGCATAACATGAAGGCCAGCAGATTGAAACACTGCACAGCTGTTTTAGTGTGTGTTCTGTATTTTTCTGCATTTTTGTTGAGTGGACAATTAGATACAATCATTGTATCTTATACGTTATTTACAAAACGGTAATTGAGTGCCATTGTGAGTATTTTTCTCTGTTGATTTTTCACAACAGAGAGCAGAACAATAGTTGTGATTGCATAGTCGTAGACGTTTGACAGCCAAAACAATGAGCTGGGATGATCTAATGATAGAGCTGTAGGGACAAGTAGGACAAGTCCCAGCGGTGTCCATGTTTGATGTGTGTCATGTGTGTCAGTTTCTATGTGCCTGTGTGTGTTTGTGTGTTTGTGATGGCCTCATGCTTTTAAGGATTCATCCCTCTCCCCCCGTGGCTCAGTCCTCTCCCAGCCCTGTCGTATGCGAGTGAGACTGCGGTCCACACAGGGGAGGAGGAGCAGCAGCTTGATCAGCAGCACCACAGTAGGCACCACCAGAGACAGCATGTAGCTTGGAGGAGTCCACCATTTGTAGGTAGAGGAGCGAAGGAACCTGCTCCCTCCAAACAGGTAGGTGTGGGCGGCACAAAAGAGCAAAGTCAGGTGGCCCAGCTTGGACTAGGAGAGAGGAAAGGGAGGTAAGACACACACCATTGCACTCTCAGTCATCACTCGCTCAGAGACACACTTCCACTCCCACAGATAACGCAGATCTAATTGTTGTGTAATGGGTTCAGTGAGTTGGTATGTGACAGATTGACCTTTACAGAGACGAGCCTTTGGCCTACACACACACACACACACACACACACACGTGTCTATGTGCACACATGTACACACACAGGTGATGCAAACAGATACATAGGCGCACGCACACACACACAAACGTACATAGTGATGCACTGACAGGCACACTGATCCATTTCATACACACACACACACACACACACACACACACACACACACACACACAAAACCTCAAGACTGCGGCCAAGATAATGTATGCCCCCTAAATTACATTTGATGAATAACTTAACATTTAAAGCACTGCTCTAATTTGGGCTGGAGTAAAGGGGGGGGGGGGGGGGGGGGGTAATGAGAAAATGAGAAAATGAGCTTGACATGACCCAGTTACATTTATGAATGAGTTTGCTCTCTGTAGTGAAGCTCTTTCATTTTCAATTGATCAAACTAGAAAAAATTAAAAAATGAATGCCTGGCCAAGTAAAAGAACAAACAAACAATATCAAACTTTTAGTGAGTGCATAGATGGAATGGAAGTTCTACTAACTCGTTAGCCCACGCTAGTATTTTTCAGTCTGGACTAGCACAACATCGCCCTCATCACACAGCTTGAATGCTGGCTAATGGAGATGGCATGCATGAGTGCCAGTCGCCAAACTCCTTTAAAGATCCAGCTGATAGCTTCTATAAATTACACTACTATCTGAAGCTCAGCAGCCTAGAGCACAAAAGGGCCGGTACACAGAAAATCTCATAACGCACCACTTTAAAATACCTCCACTGAGCCAATCTTGAGTGGCTACAAATTGGGCCTGTTTAAAATTGTGAGCACGTGTCCGCACGTTAACTGAATCATCCATCTAGTTGTCAGTTGCAACTTTTCAAGGCCACATTTAAGAAGCAAGATAATCAGTTGTCCCAAATTAGATTTCCCAGTAAATTTCTATTTGTTGTATCTCAACCTGACTCAGAAAACATCATAGAAATGTCTCTAAAATGACAAGTCTTCCCGTCAGCTTGTTGTACGAGCCAAGACTGCAGAATCTGATCGCTGAGAAATGGATGAAGCGGAAGGCATGCGTGGAAGAAGATGGATGGACAAGTAAAGGAAGAGAAAGTATGATGAGAAAACGTGTGTTGAGAAAACCTTTCCTTTTTTAAGGTGAGGGGAATGTAAGTGGATAACAGTTTTTATTATTTAGATAATGGCTACCTCACCATCTAACATTTCAAAAGTGCACACACGTAACACTGCACTTCGGTCAGAATTATGAAGAAAACTGATTAAATGATAGAGGACTGGGAAAGACACATGTCTACACACCATGCAACTGAAAGGAAACATAATAAACACAACTGGTCATTTAATAATAACCTTCCTTGATAGATTTCTGACTACCAGTGTTTCAAACATGTAAACAAAATGCAGGGATTTTGTCAAACGCTGTACCCACCTGTATGAAGCTGAACTCTCTCCAGCTGAGGGCGTTGGTGACTGAGGGAAGAGAGGTTATTCCTAACAGGACAAACAGGCTGAATCCCAGAATCCCGAAGGAGTAATAGGAGTCATCACGCCAGGCTGAAGTGGTGTCAAACTCTCTCGTCTGGTTCAGCTTGACCTGAGAGTGTAGGAGTCATGTTTATTAACTGTTGCTGTAGTGATGGAAACAGTTTAATAATGATTAGGGCATCTTTATCATCAGAATTGATCATTATATATTGATAGGTTACAGTTTTTTGTGTAAAATAAAACAGTTAGTTAAATCAACAGTTATGTTTTAGTTGTGTGACAGTTACCGTGTTGATGGTAGAGACTGCAATCCTGAATCTCACATAATATCTGGAGGCAAAAATCACAAAATGACAAAAATCGGTAAAGAAAATTGAGGTAACTGTTCTTTTCCATTCACCCTAAGTACTCGGTATTTACCAGGTAAAATGGCAAGAATAGTAAATTAATTACAGCTGTAATTAAGTAGGTAAATACTCTGAAGCTGAACAGCTGAATTATTTACACCTCTGGTATTATACATCAGTTCAACAAACTACACTATAGTTGTCACAGTGATATGATGGCAGCCCCCCAAGTTTAACATGGTTAGGGAAATAAGCTACACGTTCATCTTTTCTCTTACCCATCAACTCAAGAAACAATCTTGTATATACTCAAGATTTAGGCTGTCTATGTACTGCAAACAATTCCTAGAAAATACACAATTAAACTTGAGCTATTGCTAATATAAACATTCAGTACCTGAGATTGTTCCTTGAATTGATGGTTAATACAGAAGGTGTTTCTAAGAAAGTGTAGTCTAATTCCCCAGGCTGTTACCATCCTGCCCCTGTGACAATTACAATGTAAGTACTACTTAGTTACTACTTTCAGCTCCAATTACTTGGTAATTCACTACTCTTACCATGCATATACCTGCTAAATAGCTAGTACTTAGCACAATGACTGTAAGCTACATTTTGATGTTGGAGGTGATGAATGAAGTAAAGAGTGGGGGAATGTGTGCAGCTGTTGGAGACCATGTGTTTCAAATTTATGTGTGAAGGGCATGGGGGCATGCAATCAGTCTTACATACCGTATGGGAATGATGAGAGTGTAGAGCACGTGTAGAAAGGCAAAGCCAAGGGCCAGCAGACCCAGCTGTTTCCTGCACAGCATCCAGCGGTCCAGCCAATCAGGGAAGCGCCTGGAATAGCCATACCTTTACTGTGATTATATGGTACAATGTTTAAAATATATTGGAAATGATACACCTCTATCCCCACAAATGACTGGTACCTGACTCTGTCTCAGGTACCGAACATCAGATGTCTGACCTGTACTTGGTCCCTCTGTAGAGCTGAAGGATGGCGGCCAGGATACCAGGCAGGTAACACAGAGACAACATGATCAGAGACACGGTGGGAAACACCTGAATGATGGGGATAACAGAGAATACATTGCTGTGAGAAAGGTATACACACAACTAAGAGTTGCATGGTTTCTAGGCAACGCACTTGGAGGCTTGGAGGTAAAACACACCTTTTACAGGGAACACACAGTGCTGGAGCTGCAACACACAGTTATCATAGTACCAATCTACAGTGCACTAGAAAAGAGGCTGTCAGGTGTTCTACCTTGTTGGCCAGGGACACCATGATCCTGAAGGAGTTGTCTTTGCCCTGGTCGACATATGCGTAGATGACATCTCTAATAACCTCATAGACGAAGAAGAAGGCAGTGAGGCCGACGGCCAGGTATAGCGGCAGCCTCCACAGGGGGAAAAGCTGCAGGGGGAAGTCCTCCAGCTCCCTGGCTGCTGACAGAGAGCCCCTGTCCAGAACACCGAAGCCCAGCTTGGTGGCCAGCTCTGCTACCACCTGCTTTGCCTGAGCGCTGTCCCCACACAAGTGCACCTGCAATACGTAGACATCCCTGCTTTTAAAAGCACCTGACATGTTCCACGTGAGGCATTTATGTCTTCATTATATTAGATTCATTCATTTCTATTCATGCATTTACACACACACAAAGATGAAAGGGTGGTTTTGACTCTAGAGGAGTGAACATGCAGTGGCCGTGGCTTCCGGAGTGAAATCCTCTAAATTTAGTTTGGAGCGAGAAGGTAAAAACCAACAGTGCTCAGTCAACATCTATGTGTGACACTTTTGCTGATGGCGCTCAAAAAACAGACCCTGATACACACACAACTCACATACACAGACGTGCACACACACACACACACACACACACACACAAACACACATTCACACACTCCTGTGTGGTTTTACTGTCCTCTGGGATTGCACAACCAGATCAAAATGAAATGGAAAAATCCACATATGCAGCTTCTGTGGCGTAGAGAGGGAGAAGGAAAAGCACGGGATGGGAAGCTTAGATCTCAGAGTGGAGTTAATTGATTCAAGGATACATCACTGAGATGCTTTAGTGGCACTCACAGCAAAGAAACGAGGCTGACTTCTTGGATTTGGCTCCTGTTAATTGGATTTGGTTTGATTGAAACATCAAAATGAGTTTGATAGTTTAGTTGGTCTAAAACGCATTCCATTCCAACAGAGACTATTATTTTTAACTTGTTGGTCAGCACCCCACTGCTGTGTGAACACATTAGAGAGCGCCAAGCATTTGTAGTTCTGCACTGCAACAGTAATTAGACAACCAGTACAGAGAGTACTCATTCCAAAATGAGACATCCACCATTTGAAAAGTGTGACACCTACTTTTTTAAATAACACAAGACGAAAATAAATTATAGTACTTTTTAAAAATATGGTAGGTACCTTGAAAAAGACAGCACACAAATTTGACCCTGAATAAACACAAACACATGCACTTAGAATACCTGTCTGTTGGCATCTGAGGGTCCGTTCTGCAGGGCCCAGGCAGACACAGTGTTGAAGGCCTTCACCACAGACGCTCCAGGAATCAGTCTGAACAACAAACAACAAACTCTTTTTGTTCCATGTTCCACCAATTGTTGCAAAGGTGATTTACACCACGGTTTATGAGAAGACCCAAAATTTCAGGTAGGGGCCATCATCATCCAATTTCCCCTCACCTCTGCAGATACTCAGCATTGGCCTCTGGATATAGATTCTTCTTCAGGTTGTTACTGACATCTACCAGCGTCTTTGAACCAATGAGACCAGTAGAGTAGGTGAAATAAAAATGAAGTAACTGCTATGTCATATTGCAGCATTGAAATGTGTAGTAAAGTACCTTCCCCTTGAGTTGAGGAGCCAGTGTCTCCAGGAAGTCATAGTGTTCTCTGTGAACACAAATAAAGACCAGACTGGCTGACTGAGCAGCTGCTGCATGGCTCAGTACCTGCAGAACACACACACAGTGATACATGTGCCACAACACATGGCAACACTCTCCCTAATGATAGGCTCTGTGTGTTTATTGTCACCGGCTCCCTTACGCACACAAAATACTCTTTTACATATACCATGCAAAAGGCAAAAACAAAATGCAGCAGAATGTGACGCAGATACAAAACACAGACACACGTGCAAAAACACACACACACACACACACACACACACACATTCAGTGTCCTGCAGAAATCTTATGTAACCTAGTCAATGTTCAAGAATTGATGAAACTTTTTTTCCATTGGTAAACATGCACTTTGACATTTTACAACACCCAGGACCATGAAACATTCTACACGGGGGAAAGTGGCAGCTGTCAATTACAACAAGGAAAAACAAAGATAGAATTGCCACATTTCTGAAAATATCATATGCTGTGTGTTGTACCTGAGCTCCCGGAGGCAGGGGGCCACAGCTGTGAGGTCTGCGGCTGCCGTACACGACCCTGTAGCCGGTCTGGAGCAGACGCTGGCCCAGAGAACGCCCCAGGTCCCCCGTCCCAAAGATACACAGCAGCTCCTGCTCAGGGCCAGCTGCCATGCCCAGAGGACACAGGGGCACACTCTCTGGCTTCACCTCTCCTGACATGCCACTCGCTGTGCCATCCATCATGGCCACAATCTAACCCAGGCAGTGACAATATCTCCTGTGGTCAGGAAGAGCAAAACAATCCACCAGTTTTCTTCCGCCAATGCTAGACAGCTGTATTCAAATATGTCTGAGTAATGTGTCCAGATCCAAGACAGATGTCCAAAAATAATAGTCCTCAAAGAAACAGACCTTCTGGGCTCTTAGCAAATCAACTGTCTCTTGAACTTAAATGTCTGTTCCTCCAACTCTTTTCCTCCTGACTGACAGTCTTACAGTCAGTATTTGAGAGCTTTTCCACTCCACCCCTGTATGAGCCAAGGGGGCAGTCTTTCAACTGAACTGGGAAACTCCATTGGAAATGTGTGTTTGTATTTGTGCGTGAGTGTTTGGATGTGCTGGACTTGGAAACCCTGTGCCAGTGATTCATGTGTGGCTTTCGGGAAAGAACATATCATCAGTGACAGATTGTGTAATACAAGAATTACACACTTCAGGTCTGGCACAGAACTATGTTTTTTCTGGTTGAGCAAAATATCGTTACAAACAAACACACACACACACACACACACACACACACACACGCACGCACACACAGGAATGCAGGCAATGAATCCACTCACATCTAAATCATTTTCAGGTCTCTGACCTCAAGCCCTGAGCACAATACAAGACTGTTTTCTAAATCATAGCTCATCTTTCTTTAACGTCACACAGTTAATAACAGGTTTAGACCTTTACTCTGTCAAAAGAAAACTGAAAGTGTTTTCGTTAGAGCTTCTTAACCACTGCTGTAGATATTTGGCAAAACTATGAAAACACAGTGTGCTTGTATGCTCCCAACCCCACCCTACAAGCTCCATCATACATTCCAGCCATGGTAGCCGTCCAACACCCTGCCAAGTAAGTGTCTAATTAATTTGACATGTTTACCAAACAAATAACAGCACATTTCTTTATTAGCAGGAGGTCGTTTATCAAGTGTGTGCATATCTGCCTTACTTGTGCCTGCTTTTAGAAATGCAAGGGACAGAGCCCAATCCTTACAACCAGTCACTGATATGGTTGCAAGTACTGGCAGTAGTGGCTGATTCATGTACTGTACAGGCAAACCCACCAATTAGAAACTAATCTGCTCTCTAGCGTCGCTCCTATGAGTCACGATTAACGTTCTTAGCCCTGTGACTGAAGATGGCCTCTGAGCACAGCCCTTGTTTTTCTGGAGATCCCAGAATAGCTCCAGTGTTTAGGGTTGAGGTGAACCGCAGGCCTACCGACCTGGTGTGTGTGTGTGTGTGTGAGATAATGTCATTATTCTCTGATCTGGTGTGTTTGCTACTGATTTGCCCACCGATTACTCACCCACTCTTCCTCCCACCATATCCTAAAGTCCAAAGTAGGGTCATGCACATGAGATTGGAGGTCAGGCTTAATAAACAAATAATCATTTGCTCATTTATTAGACAATAAGAACAGAAGCAGACAAAAGCATGACTGATGGAGAAGATGGAGAAGGTGTGAAAGTTTAATATGAAATGTATAAAGCCTTGTCTTTTGTTGTTTCTGGGACTTTCTTTCCATACTGAGTGGTCAGTTATAACTGACCCGGAGTTCCTTGCCCCCTGAAGCGAGGCTCAAAGACCAGCCAATAACAGCCCAGGGTTTTACACCCTCCCAGGTCCTAAAGAGCTGAGCTAGTCTGAGGCTAGGGTGATGACTGGAGCCTCCAGTGTTCCCAGGCTCCAGCCATTACCATGATTGGCTTTGCACTGTGCAATATCTGATTGTAGCAAAACAGAGGCTGCGTTAGAGTCCACAAGTCTATGCTCATATATTCTGATACATTAAATAAGACTCACTGGTACAGTAACATCCAGGTTTTTATATCATGTATCTACTCACTCACTACTGCAGTAATGAGTGTTGTCATGACACAGTAATCAAATGATTGTAAAATGTAGTGTTCAGTGTTATCACAAAGTACAGTAGCGCTGATAAATTGAGAGCTTAGGAAGCTAGGGAGCAGGAAACAGCAGGAAGCAGGAAAGGAGGACGTGAAATGAGTTTCCCTCAGTGATGGGGTTATCGGAGCAGATGCTTCCCAGGTAATGGATTATCAGATACATGAATAACTGCAGCAATTATTCAGCGGAGTGCATGGTCATAGGGGTGAATTATGAATTAACTACAGCTGAAAGATTTGTTCTTGAGTGCAATTTGATGTCAAAAAGAGAGAGGGGGTAGTGTAGGGAGGGGGGTTGGTGTGTTAGAAATTCTGCTAGGTAATGGTTGTGTATGGAGGTGTGGAGCTGTGCCCCACGGTACAGGGAGCAAGAAACATGCTGGTCTGAGGTCTATGTTTGGTACAGTGACTTTTCCCTCTTCTCGCTTCACCTCCTCTCAACGACACAACTGCTGCTTTTGTTTTCTTTAAGGCACTGAATGTCCTCCTAAGCCCCCGTGGCTATCTTTTTGAGGTTATGTTTTTGCTTTGCAGGCCGTGACCACAGACAGCCCAGAAAGGCCACATCTGAAAACACCTGTTCTAAGGGCAGGAACATGAGACGACTGGGCCTGGAAACCGTCCCACATATGCCCTTGTCACTTGCTCAGAAAATGGATAAGCTGTCAAAGCCCCTTTTTTGTAGAGTGCTTAAATGAGTTACAGAAGAATATAAGTCCAGCTGGCTGCTTGGCACCAGAGGATATCCTTACCGAAACTTGTATTGGCTTTGGACAGAGTCAGGAACAATGTTGCAAGCTGGGCATTTCCCTGTGATAGACTCTCTCTCTCTCTCTCTCTCTCTCTCTCTCTCTCTCTCTCTCTCTCTCTCTCTCTCTCTCTCTCTCGTCTTCCTCTCTGGTCCATCGTCGTGATGATTTACGGTGGAATCTCCCTCCTGACCCCTGCTCCACTGGTGCTCAATGAGTGGTCTGTAAAGTTAATGGGTCAGATCCAATCTTCCCTTGTAACACACTTCACGCCACACGCACGCACGCTCACATGCACAGCCTTTCTCTCTCTCACACACACACACACACACACACACACCAGCATCAGGACACGGCCCTAGCTTTATAGGGGTCCTAATCACAGTGGTTATAAACCCTGACTGAATGAGTGAGCAATGATCCCCTGGTGACACTGATGTATGCGACACTGCAGCGACTCTGAAGAATTGAGGCTCCTGGAAGCGAGGTCCACTCCGACAGTCGCCTCCGTCCATTCTGTCCACGCATCAGTCAGCAGTATCCCGGCGTACTCTTCATATCATATAGAGAACTAAAACTTCACCATCTCCTTGTCTAATTTAATCTACACTCCCTTCTTGTCTTTAATTTCTCCATTCACTCCTCATCTGTGTTCTTCCTCTCCGTTGTACTCCAGATCCAACTCCCCCTCAGCCCGTGTGACATCAAATCCCACTCTGGAACAGAGGTCCTCGACGGTAGTGAGTATATAATTCATCCCGGTGACCACACACTGCTGAATTTTTCACTCTGACAGTCATGTATAATAATAGTTGACTCTGTGTCTAGCTGCCACTCCAGCACCTCGTCTCCAGTAGTTCTTCCACATAACCCTCCAGGCTTCAAACGGTTTCCCCGGCAGTGTGGGCTTCCTGTCGTCTCCTGGAGGTGGCGGACTGCTCAATTACTGTCACTTGTTGACTGGCAAAGCAGCAGGCGCACCTGGTCCCGCTGACTCCAATGAAACACTTATAATTGTTTGGTAATTACTGACACGCATTGTGTTGCACTGAGTCGACACCCGCCGAATGCATACCATGGTGTTTAGGAAATGAGATAAAGCAAGCAGTAACGATCCACACGAGGGTGGTAATGACACTTAATGGGAGTTAATGGGGTTACACTGATCGGGAGAGGAGAGCGACCCCAGGTTAATACAGCAACTAACAGGACAGAGATGGAGCGAGGGGTGCACACACACACACACACACACACACACACACACAGTCAATATAAAAGCCTACGTTAGGCCTTGTGCTGTCTCCTGACATCATTAGATCGTTATAACCCTCCTCGTTTTAAGAATAATACATGAGCCTTCTGGAAGGTTCCTGTCTTTGATTCTCTTGTCCTATGTTGGGGTTACACAAGCTGTGTGTGTGTGTGTCTGTGTACGTGGCTGTGTGCATGAGTGTATCTGTGTGTGTGCTTTCAGCAGTCCTCTGTGCTTAGCAGCAGTTAATGAGATCAGGGTTGAGTGTTACCTGGGAGGAGGCCTTTGATGAAATATGTTCAGAAAGAGAGGGGGGGGGGGGGGGTCGCGGAGAATGAGAGAGCCAGGAGGAGGAAAGAAAAAGGGAGGGGTTCGGGTGATATATAGAGATGGCTTGAAGAAAATAGAGAGGAAAGAGGGGAATAAAAAGAAAAGGAGAGGGTGCGAGAGCAGAAGCGAGGAAAAGTGACAGAGAGCAGAAGGGAGGACATTCATTTTTAATCGAGAGGAAAAGTCAGCTTCACCGCAAAGAGAAAGGCAGATAGATGAGGCTGTTACACTCTCCCCCATCCACTTACATTCGACATGCACGCACACACACACACACACACACACACACATACAGAGAGCAAACACACACACACAAACACACAAACACGGCTTCAAACAATCAACAGTGAAAAATGTGTCTGTTCAGCTCTGTGAAAAGTGGATTGCAGTCAAATTTTGTAAAACACATGAGGGAGTGTTTGGATTATAGTTTTCCCTTCATCATAATCAGACTCAAATCCTCCTCTTTAACTCTTAATACTTTAATTCTAATTACTCCACACAGGCTTCAGTGAGCTTGAGACTAGGTGGGTCTTTATCCACTGGGAGAGAAAGAGGGAGACCGAGAGAGAGCGACAGAGAGAGAGAGAGAGAGAGAGAGAGAGAGAGAGAGAGAGAGAGAGAGAGAGAGAGGAGGAGGAGGAGGAGGAGGGAGTAAACAGTTGAAAGAAAAACAGGAAACGATACAGGAAAAGAGTAATGAGAGTTTCACAATATACATGGCAAAATTACAAACACACGTGTCACTTACAGCAGCGGGTCAGCAGCTGGGTTGGGGAGGCCACGTCGTGAACAAAAGCTTGTCTGTGCAAACCTCGCTGTCCTGTAACGGCCAAAGCATCTAACCCAGAGAGATGCATACCGGCCCTTTTGACAAAGCAGCCACTCCTGTTTTCTGCCATATCGGTGTCATTTTGGGTGTGAGTCCACAGAAGTTACAGTCAACCATGCCAATCGGAAGTAATATAATAATGCAAGAACCAGTCCTGGGTCAGGGGCGTGGTCCAGAGACATGCCCAAACCTGCACCACTGTTACTGGAAATAAGAAATGGTAAAGCTAGAGACCTCACACGTTTACAGCTATACCTACTGTATCTGTTTTGGCAGCAACATTTGAATGATTGCCCCCAGCTATTGCCATCTTGTATAGAGCATAGACAGAAACTGCAGGATCTAATAACACTTTACTGACCACTGGCCCAATGGGATTCCTGTTCAAACCGGATCCGAACATAAAAATGAAGAGGAAGGATTGTTTCATTTTCCCCAGAGGGCTCTCTTTCTCTCTCTCTCTCTCCCTCTCTCTCTCTCATCCTCTACTGTTATCTCTATCTCTCTCTCTCCACATTGGCTGCTTTCAACCCATTCCCAGAGCTGGAGAGATACACAACACTTAGAGAGGGAGAAACGCACATACACAGTCACAGAAGTTAAAACACACACAGAGAGAAAAGGTAGAAGCACATACAAAGGAGAAATGCACTCTCACTCACACACACACACACACACACACACACACACACACACACACACACATATATACAGACACAGTGGGCCCTATTTCAGGATGCTGTCAGCAGGGGGACAGAGGCTAGAGGAAACACAGGATGAATTCTCCTCTGCCTCATTCCATCACACTGCCATGACACCCCTATTTACCTCCCCCATCTATCTCCACCCTGACTGTCTACCACCTTGTCTTG
Organism: Hoplostethus atlanticus; assembly: GCA_034670405.1. Lineage (NCBI taxonomy): Eukaryota > Metazoa > Chordata > Actinopteri > Trachichthyiformes > Trachichthyidae > Hoplostethus > Hoplostethus atlanticus. The sequence continues at coordinate 3,543,390 of JAXDDX010000016.1, read as the reverse complement.
TGCGTGCGTATATGTGTGAATGTGTGTCTGTGCTGTGCCTGCCTATGTGTGTGTGTGTGTGTGTGTGCATGTATGTGTGTTGAGGTGTGTGTATCTGTGTTTGAAGCACATTCACAGTGATACAATGTGATGAGGTGGACATTGAGCGCTCTACTCTAGCATTGTTAGCGCCTGCTGTGCTGCCCATCAGCGCTTGACAGAATCTCTGCATTTTGTTGACACGGTTTGAAACAGTCCCACAAGGAAGACTCGGGAAGTTTCTTCATTAAAGTTTCCAGTGGTGCCGGCCCCTAGGTTTCTCAAGCAATCTCTGCGACTGATTCTCCCGTAACTCGGTTTCAGTTTTTCTTCCCATCTCTGCAGACTCAGGATCCCTCTCCCCGTCATTCAATGTTTTTTCTTCACACCCCGCGTGTCCTTCATACTTTAATTTGGGGGGGAACGAAAGTGTTCTATCCAATTCGCCAACCTCATTTTGACTCAGAGAGAAAGGGTCCCTCTCTTTTTGTCTCTCGCACACATACATACACACATACAAAAATGGTCCCTCTGCCACTGTCTCTCTATCCCCCAAGGCTATGGTCATGCATTTTCACTCCATATTAAATTTTTTTGTTTGTTCTCCCTGGCCTTCTATGATCCATGACTGCAAAGAAGAAAGAGAGAGCACTCAGCGAGAGAAAAGAAAGTAGATATTAGGAGTATTGAGCTGTCCAAGTGGTTCTATCCCTCACGAAAACACTGGCATCATTTGAAGGCCAGTGTATGAACAGCATTCACTTATCAATGTTACTGCCGTACATTTCAATAATACAAACGCTCATAATACTGTCATGAAAAACATTTTGACCTCATCTTCATTCAACCACTATCTACTACAGTATCTTTCAGCTGAACAAGGAGTCCAAGTGAGCACATGCAGCGGTCATAGTTACATTTCTAGTAGAAATAGAGCCGCCGAGAGTAAAGAGAATGGCAGCTGCCGTGGCTAAATGTCTTTAACTTCGACCACCCTTGAGAGCTAGCTGTGGTAGACAAGTCCTAATACTTGTTGAAAAGAGTTGGCATGATAGCGCCAGATAAGAGATCCTCTCAAGTCCTCTCATAAGTGTATATTATCACCATACAGATGACATCAGCAAGCTGCTCACATCAGCTGGGTTATTCATTCATTCATTTTCTCTCCCTGCTTAATCCCTTTCAGGGTCACAGGGAGCCTCTCCCAGCATGCACTGGGCAGAAGGCAGGGAGACATCCTGGACAGGTTCGGTCGCAGGGCTCAGCTGGGCGAAAAGTATATAAATATCTGAATTTTTGCTGTCGTGTGTGTGTGAAAGTAAATTAGCGCAGAATGCTAGAATTCATCATTTATCATTTTGTGTCTGTTGTACTGATGCTGTGTTGCCACAGACATGTGATATGTGTGCCATGAACACATGTCATGTGTCTGTGTATTGCACAGTGAGCTAGTGAGGCCCTAGAAGGAAGTCATAAATCTGACCTTGACCAGACCACTGCTAGGTGGAGAGAGCCTATAGGATGAACCATGTTAAACATGTTATCAAAGCATAAGTGAACCAATCATGAGAGACTTCTTTGTTCCCAAAGAAACTATAAAGATTGTAATTAGCTGATTTTGACTGAGAGAGAGCATAGAGAGATTTTGACTTTCTGTGTGTCTTTCTCTCTCCAATATATCTGTATACAATATATTTTTATCCTTCAACCTGTCAATGTTTTGTGTGTTATTTCAAGAGTTCTGAGTGCTTACAGGCAATTTCCATGACATGTGCTAGGTCTGCAGCAGTCCATTTAAACTCAGTTCACAAACTGTTCATACCAAACTGTTCATAGACACCACGGCAGCCTAAAACAAGACAAAGAGACTAATAGACTGTTCACATGACAATGCATGCCACATATATCCATGTGCGTGGCTGTATGTGCTTTTATATGCATGTATACTGGTGGACACTCCTGACTGGCCAAAAATAATACCTCACCCATCCCCATCTCTCTATTTGTCAGCGGTTGACGGCTGGATTTTGTTCTTGTATGTGTGTGTTGGTGTGTGTCTGTGTGCTTGACAGGCTGTTGATGGGCTAACACCTTTTTTCCAGACAGCCCATCCTCCTGTATCGTCTCGCCAGAGCAATGGAGTACTCCTCAGCATGGTAAACAATGCACAGAGACACACACACACCACACACACACACACACACACACACACACACACACACACACACACACACACACACACACACACACACACACATAACCATGCTCAGTTTTTCTTGATTAAATAGATAGCTTTATCCTATGTTGACCTGGAGCAGGGGCTTAGGATTCCCAACTTGACAAAATACTCCCTCAAGCTAGCTAAACTGGAGCAAGGTCAATAAATAGTTTATGGTATTTAACAAAACAAACAGAGCATCAAAATGAGCCAAAAGGCACACTCCAGAATTACAAAATGAACTTGCTGCCCTGTGCCACCACAACAGCTGTCCCAGATGCTGAGGAAGGCCCAAAGGGATGCCATGCATAATGGTCAATGATGGTTAGTTATTTTCAGAAGCAATCATTAGCATCCTTAATGTCAAGTTCTCTCCCTGGCTCTGAAAACACAATTCAGTATGACGAATATTAAACGCTATTAAACCAGCTTAAAGAGCTTATTAGTTACCCTAATTGAACATAGCTATTTAACTTAGGATACACCCAATGTGGAGTGAGAAACGAATGAGAGTAAAAGGAATAGGCTGCAGTCAACAAAGGTTACAGGGTCAGCGGGTGAGGAGATTATGTACAAACAGGAGAACTGCAAGAAGATTGTCACAGAGAAAGAGATAGCAGCAGACACTGCCAGAGAGGTGCTTATTTGTCTGCAAAGAGAATATAAAGTCTGGATTCGTGGAAACCCATGCTGAGAGACAGGACTTCTACTGTTGCCAGCACAGAGATCCCACATTTCACATGATCTGTTTTTTTCCTTCACTCCTATTCCTCTGTTTTTCTCTCTCCTCTTTTCCTATCAGGTCAGAATATGTCCAGATATTCAACTCACTCTCTCTCTTCCTCTGAGAGCGCCTGCATGTGCATATATGCATATGTGCATGCTTGCATTTCTGTGTGTGTGTGTGTGTGTGTGTGTGTGTGTGTGTGAGTGTGTGTGTGTGAAAATGAGGTTGTGAGGATAATTTAATTATAGAGCAGATAGAGCGGGTTACTGGGGTTAATTTCCTGCATGCACTCTGCTCCTCTCCGGACACAGTAATTGCTTTAAGCACATTAGGAACTTTATTGACTGCGATGGCCTTTTAAGACATTACATTTCTGCTGCTTAGTGTCAGACAGGAGTCAGCCAGCTCTCCTTACTGTCTCTGTCTCCCTCTATCTCTGTCTTTCTTTCTCTCTACCACCCCCACTACACTTGCCCTATCATCCTTTCTTCTCTCTGTGTCTCTCCTTGCTTGTATCTGCTTAATTGAATGCTGTGTAAATATGATGAGATTTGTACAGCGCCTCGTCCGTTGAGGCCCGCTTGATGAGTTTTGATTGGCAGGTGATTAACTCCTCTTAACCCGCAGAATCATTCGTCCTCAGTGGAACAGGCGCGCTAATGACATCATAAAAGGCTTATCGATGTGTCAAATTCTGGAACGGAACTCTGGAGAGAACTTCCAAAAAGTGCAGCCCCCTCATTTGTCCTTCTCTAAGCTGAGATCAATCCTCTCAACACCCCCTCAGTAAGATCTCTCTATCTCCCCTCAACTAGACCTCTTAATGAGGATGGAGGTGAATAGAAGGAGTTATTAAAAAGTCCTCACCTTCCTCCTGGGACCTCTAAAGAGGAATCATATGCAACTAAGTGCACTTACAGTCCCATGTTGCCATAAATCCACACAACTGAAGTCAAGATGTGAGGGGGAAATTATTCCTGGCCCAGAAAGAATGGTGTTCCTTTCTTTGTATAATAGATCTTTGGGAGGATTTTCATCTGGGGTTTTCCGGTGAGGAAAAAATTAGTCGGAGATGGGAGGGAGGGGGGGAAGGGAGGGAGAAGAAGAGGGGGAGAGAGGGAGGGAGAGTGATGGGGAGGAAAAGAAAATAGAAGGAAGGATGTCGCAGCTGACAGGGAGGGGAGCCAAGCAATAAGTACAGCAGATATAGCCAATGCGCAGAGATAAATGATGTAATATCTGCATGGATCAATGTCTGTACTGTCCCTCTAAAAGGGGCTCTCTCCATAAATCACAACACCATCCCTTTTTCTCTCTCTCTCTCACACACACACACACACACACTCAACAGCTATCTCAATTAGTATGAATTAAGATGTATGGATACACAGTCCCGGTGTTTTCAGACCACTATGTAAACGTCTTCTTACAGCTGTCCGGCCCCATCACTATGCAGATGGTAAGAGGACACGAGGAGGAAATGCATTTGTTAAGACAGCACTATCCAGCTAATGAGAAATAAAGTGGCTTCACTTTTCACATGAAGCCCATCATGTCCACTCATATTATTAAACCAAGATGCCATTGGCTGCATTTAGCATGACTAATAGGCCAACTGCTTCCTCATTCAATGCCTTTGCTAACAGTCCCACCTTGTGGTAGATGCATTAATTACAAGTTCTACTTAAAAGAGATCATATATACATATACTGTGTAACTGTATATATACACGCACACACACCATGGAGTAACCTATACTATAGAGTCTATAGACTCTCACAAGAAAAGCCAATGGGCTTTGTGGTTTTATGCTAGCAACCCATCAGTTAAAAGGGGTATATACTAACTACTATTTCCCTATGCAACTTTGAAAATCTCAGCACTGGCATGTACAGAAAGTAGAGGGACATTTTTAAAGCTGAGATATTTCAGTTCACAAAATTCGACAGTGACTTGCTCAATCACACCAAATATGCACAGTCATTGGTCTGTCTCAGAGTTTGCCATCGTCCTCACTTGCACATTGTCCGGCACAATGCTGCTTCATAACAGTGGATTGTGAGGAAAGCCACTGTCCCAGCTACAGTTGCTAGGAGTAACATTCTCCCTGGCTACCAAGTTACAGAATACAAGAATCTCAGGCCCATATATGGGCATGTGTCTCACAGAGATGATGTCATCAAACCGACTGCAGGGGCTCCCCTTTCATTTGTAGGAATGTAAAGAGGAGAAGTGGGTGTGTGCTGGGCCATAACGTTAGAAGTAAGGCAGATTGTGGGGTGTGTGGCTAGAAGAGAGGCAGTTAGGGTGAGTTGTAGTGAGGAACAGGAAGACACAACGTGTTGAGAAAGAGGTATGTTACATAAAGTACCATTATACACAGATTAGGAGTTAAGAGCTAAAGGGGAAGTTTGCAAAGTTGAGTTAAAGTTGAAGAAGGGGAATTAAAGGAAAGGCCACAAAAAGAGCATTAGCAGCTGTTACAGAGCATCAGCATTAGAGAGGGGGCGTAAGGAAGACAGAGAGAGAGACAGAGAGAGAGAGAGAGAGCACAAAGAAAGCAACAGAGGAGAGGCTTCCTTCATCCAGTACAACGCTCATTACTGATCTTATAGAAGACTTCCTGCGTCAGCACCATGGGAAAGTCAGGTAAGTGGAAACTGCACTCTCAGGATTACAACTCTGATTGCATCAATTTGACCTGAGTTAGAACTTTGCCCCTACAACTGTGTGTGTGTGTGTGTGTGTGTGTGTGTGTGTGTGTGTTTGTCTGTCTTTGAAAATAGGAGTGGGTGGGACATTATTGTACATTTGCAAATCTAATTCCTTTCTTCTCTTTCTTGGATAGTGCTCGTCAGTGAGTTCTCCAAATTGCTTTTGCTGATTCCCAGTTAGGTTTCAGTTTGCAACAGGCTGAGTACGTGCAGGCTGTTAGGCAGTATTGGTATTTGTGTTTGTGTGTGACTACAAGAATCAGCCTATTGTTTGAGTGCTCCAGAGAGTAGAATAGGCCAGTGAGTGATAGGCACCAGCCAGGAGGGGGGATGATGTGGATGACGTTTTCTACTCCGCATCCATCACCAACTCCAAGCTGGTACTCACTGTGTGAGGCTAGGCGGACTCTAACTGAGAGTAAGACAGAGGCTTTTATTTTGTAACTAGTAAGGGATGAATCTTCAGGTTGCATCATCACATCTTCGTCAAATTCTCTCTCTCTGTCTGTCTGTGTGTCTGTCTGTCTCAGCCTCAAAGCAGTTTGCCGAGGAGGTGTTGCAGAGTCATAATGAGTACAGGAAGAAGCACCAGGCACCTCCTCTGAAGCTGAGCAGCAAGCTGAGCAGAGAGGCTTCCCGGTGGGTACACACATCAAATTAGCTGTCTTATTAGCAAGCAGTACGCATTACACTCAATGCCAAATTGCTCCGAATAAGAGTGACAGTTTCAAGCCAGACCTGTCAAATTTATTAACTGTAAAACGTGATATTATCAAGGGTGTCGAGTTTGTCTTCAATGTGATTATAGGTTATGTTGACAACTTGTTGCCACTAATTGCCAATATATTATTATTTCATTCAAATGAATTAATTTAGTTTATTTATTGTAGTTTTCTCACCACATTCCCCACACCATCGTTACCAAATAAACTTGCAGAAGATATTGCACACAATTTATTCTACTGACTGAATCTGAAGTTGTTTAGTGCTGTCAGGAATGATGGTAGCTGCTGTCTTGCATATTGGAGCTTCAATCCATTTCCATGAGCCTTTCTGATGGTGCAGCAACAGCAGCATGGAGCTGTCACCATCCTTGATCTGACATGCTTGATCTAGGAATACAGGGTTTCATTCCAAAGCGCTATATGATCCATTTTTGGAAAAAAAAGGATGTTCATCGCTCACAGTGAAGTAGCATGCCATCCACCATTTTATACAAGTAGGTGTTAGTGAATATCTCAGTTTGCAATAAACCCTCAGGGGAGCATATCTTATAGGGACAATATAATACAACAGAAGAATTTGTGCATTGCATCATGACAAATGGTGCTTCTTCCTCTCCTCCTGTGTCACCTGGAGTAGTAAAGGCACCTTTGGAAATTCTGCAAACATCACTGCTTCATCCATGATCAGGAGAGAGGTTAATGCATCATTCACTCATTCAGTGGTGGGTGTCTTGGGGATCACTTGTGGATCCAGGGTAGAAGTGGAGTTTAGACCACATCCATGTCCATGTAGAGGCAGTACTACCACAGCAGCACTACCCTTTGTAAAGCCCTCCTAAGATGGGTTAGAGGACGCCATTCACAGTAGGAGTAGAGGTCATGATGTCATCATGTTTTGAGGATTCAATTGAAGCACCATTACATCTACTTACATCTATCCTGCGTTAATATGTCAGGATTTCATCTAGGATGGAGTACCAGCGCAGCAGCAGTGTAACAAGAATATAGAAAGTGGCACTTCTAGGATGGCTACAGCTGGAGCGGGGTTGAGTTGTAAAACCTAGAGCACTCACAGAGTAGGAGCGAAGGCCGCAGCAGCGCTCATAGTGGAGAACACAGTTTAAGCAGTCCTATCCACAACTCTCTTTTTCTCTCTCTGCAGCTACGCTGAAAGTCTGGCCAGCACACGCATCCTGAAGCACAGCGTGGAGTCCAGTAGAGGGAGCTGTGGAGAGAACCTGGCATGGGCCTCCTATGACCAAGCAGGTACCCACACACACACACACGCACACACACACACTCAAACACACACACTATATATTCTATAAAATAACACTGAGTGATGTTGTAAGCCTCTCTCTCTCTCTCTTACACGTGGAGGGAACATAACTTGAATTCTCTCAAATAACTGTTACCCTGGTGACATCAATCCATTGGTGATTTGCCCACTACACACAAAGACACACACACACACAGAGTTTGAGTCTGTGGTCCTCCTGGTAGATAATCCTGATGATAGAGGTATATAATAACTCAGATGAGACACGTTCCTCTAAAGGTAGTTTAGTCTACAGAGCCTAAAGTAGATTCTCCAGCCCAGCAAGGGAACAGCTGGGAACTTTTCCCCCACTCTGTGCTGCGTGAGAGCTCACACACCATGACTCACTGCAGAAATATGTCTGTGCAGCACCGTGTGATTTATAAAAAACTCCCTTTAGACACAGTGTAGCATTGGGTGAGTCCTGTAAGTAAAACGTGCCCAGAAGTGGCTTGTTGCATTGGGGTTGGGTCCCCATATTGCTAGCATTTTGGCTAGTAGGTGCTGCACATGACGGATTTGATTTTCTTCTGAGTTGGGGTAACTCTTTCCCCTGTGTGCACGCAGGGAAGGATGTGGCAGACCGCTGGTACGATGAAGTGAAACAGTACAACTTCAACCGCCCTGGATTCTCCTCTGGCACTGGTGAGATATAGGAAATACTATATAATATAGAGTATAAAATAGAGTCTCTCCCTCTCTCTCACACGGTGCATTCTGCTTCCTTGCATACTTCAGTCGTATTCCTCTTTTTACACGTTGTAACAACACAAACTCTCCTCTTTTTTCATCTTGTCTCACCTGTCGTCTTTCTCTATATTTATCTATGTTTCATGCCCTGTCTATCACTGTCAATTTCTCTTTGGTTTTGGTGACGTCACACACTCGGTCAGTGTGTGTTACTGTGTGAGTTGGTGATCAGCCATAGCGAAAGTGAGAGAAGATCACAGTCCTCTGTATCACTCCCAACCCCAAGTGTCAGTTCCTCCAGATGCTTTCCCATTGCGTCTGTGCTCAGTGTGACTGGAGCCTGTTGAACTTCGCAAGGGAACCAGATCACTCCTAGCAACTCGGCAGACTGATTCACACTGACTCATGTAATGTTGACGGGTAGAGGGGGGGGGGGGGGGGTAAGGAATAAGTGTACAGCGAGAAAAGGAAAGTTTGAGACCGAGAGAGGGGAAAGAGAGGGATTAAGATTCCTATGTCTGTAAATATTTAGAGACTGTGCACTCACAGATCCAACCGTGTCCTAATAGTCTGTCTCACTCTCTCTCACCCCATCCTCCCCCCGTCTTATCCTCTTGCCTCTGTCTCCAACTTTCTCTCTATATTCACTATCTAGGCCATTTCACGGCGATGGTGTGGAAGAGCACTGAGAAGCTGGGTGTCGGCAAGGCCATTGCATCAGACGGTTCTTCCTTTGTGGTGGCCAGGTACTTCCCAGCAGGAAATATCACCAACCAGGGACACTTTGAGAACAACGTCCTCCCAGCTAAAACCACTGCATCCACCTCCTAAATATGTCTAGACTTGCCCCAAGACTTGCCCCAAGACATTTATTCCATTTTCCAGAGGACTCTGAAATTATCTGCCTGCACTACTAGAGATATTACTCAGGGGAGCACCACTTCTTTCCCTCTATAGAAACCTACTACCATCCAGTAAGAAAGAAGAATTGCACTTTGGTTTGAGACCTCATGTTTGTGATTTGAAAGCGATCTGTGGGTGAAATGTACATTGAAAGAAGCACTACTGTCTGACATCTCTAACAAAGAAACTCCATTGTTTCCAGTGACCACATTGATTTGTCTTGGTTTTGTTCTTGATGGTCGTTTGCTTTGCCCGTGACAGTTTACTGATCTATACATTTCAAGAATGCTAATACATTTCTCACACACTGAAATACATCACAGCTTTGCATCTGTATTTGTGTAGGAATAGGAACTAATTTAGTGGAAGTGACAGGTGATATACTAGTAAATTAAATTCAGTGATTCAACATGCCAGGTAGGGGTTTGTTATTGACACCACTTTTCAAAGCAGATCCCATTTTAGTGCATTTCCAGGTGTGTTTTGTATTCTAACCATTTTTTTTTTTTACAATAAAGGTGATTGATTGTCACAATCTGTCATTCCAAAATGTCTGTTCTGACAAAATGTTTGCAGGCAACAAACTCAATATAGAATACTGATATGTGCAGTTGTATTTTTAAGTATTAAGTAATGAGCATCAAAATGGATATTAGAGGTCTTCATAACTGTGGGACTCACTTGGATTTTGTGGGCAAAACAGATTTTAGACGCTCAAGGAGTTTCTTTAATAGCTGCAGACAGATTGTGTGAGAAAGCAATTAAATGTAATTGAAATATTACAGTGCAGGCTGTCTGCATTGTTTCTAAAATGCCATCACTAGCAAATCATTCTCGCTCCGCCTGGCTGGCCTGCCGTACATCAACACAACGTTAATGATTAACATTGCATATACATCATTTGCAACATTTACATTAATATAAAATGTAGTAAGTGTTGGAAATATGACTTTATGAGAATGTTCTGGTGTTGTTGCTCTGTAAAGTAATTATCTCACTGGAGGGGAATGTTGTGTCGGCTGGGTGGTTCTGGGACAAGGGCTTGCAGCAGCAGGCAAAGGAGACAAACCTGTGGGTGGGACTGGCAAAAACATAGCTGGAGTGGATGGGGATAAATAAATCAGAACTGTGCAAACCTAATGTATAGCAATCAGTCTAAATGTGTTTTCACATTTGCAATTGATTCTGAGGCTGGGGTTCAGAAATGATTTCATACAGGCCTCCTGAAGTTGCAGAATGTTGGTTCTGCATCCTTTGCAGTAAAGTAATTTTTTATGGCGCAGTTCATGAGCAGTCACAGCCACTCTGACATGTTCTAACAGACTTTATTTAGCAGGTACTGGGGATGCAACATAGCAGCGATACAGAAGAGTCAGTGACGTTTAGGCTTGAGAGGCTGGGGGGGGGTTAGGATTCAGATTTTCACCACTCACATGGTCAGCTCCTGCAAGAAAGAAGAAGAGAAAGCAATTGTAAAAATGGAATTGAAAATAAAATGTAACAGAAAATAAATATTATTGTGGCTTCACCTTCACAAAACAAAGAAAATGTACCAGTGTCTCCTCTACCACTGAACAAGCAGCATGAGCCCTCCGTCTAGAGAATTGTATTTCTTTGGGATACTCCACTGACACCTGAAGAAGAGGTTCTGTTTTTGCTCATCCCTCACAGTGAGATCAGAGCACACGATCAGCTACAGAACAACAAGGACACTTCAGCAAGGTGGATACTTGCTGTCAGGAGGGCTTGAACCGGGTCCTACCAGTCTCCCTACTGAACATACCACCCATACCAACATTTCAGTGGAGTTTTATTGTTCCATGGTCTAAAGGCTGCTTCTGAATGCTTTTCACCATCTCAAGAAAAAAATAAATCTGGGGAAACGCCATTACAAGCATATAGTATATTAGTTGACGCTGCCACCTAGTGGACATGACGCTGTACTGATGACCTACAGATCTGTAGAGGTTGCTCAGTAACAAGGAGAAATTCTCTTTGTCATTTGTCCTCTCTCAGTGCCCTCCCCTGCTCTTTCTCCTCCCACCCTCCCCTCACTGTCTCCTATGACTCATTATTTAGTTCGTCATCTACCCTCCCTCTACCCTTCTCTCCTCACCATGATAGCATTCACAATGTCATTCTTGTTGTGTTTCAGTGCGCGGACGGCCTTGGCTCGTGACACATTGGCCTGAGCCATCACCAGCTCAATGTCCCTCTGCTCAAGACCTCCCTCATCCACCTGATGCACAAAGAGAGAGAGAGAGAGAGATTTTCAGGATAAAGTTCACAAAGTAAGACTAGTCAGAATAAGACTTAACAACAGCCCTATTACTGAAACAGGAGTCCAGCTTGAGACAAATGAGTGTAGATAGTGAGTACCTCTTCCTCCTCCTCTTCACTCTCCTCCTTGATGGTGAGGCTGGGGGGGACAGGGGGGGCCAAGGGAGAAGAGGACACAGGCACCTTGAATTTCTCTGCCGCTGCCTTGTGAACCTGCTGAGACAGGTCCTCGATCTGAGACAGAAGAGGAGAGGGAAGCATGGAGTGAATTCTAGTTCAATATTTGGATAAGACCGGAGAGACAAGGAGGGGAGAATAAAGGGAGTGAAGCAGAGGGGCAAGACAATGCGTGTATGTTTGGAAAATGAAGGTCACCTTCAAAACACAAAGAAAGAAAGAAAGAAAGAAAGAAAGTTGACCTTGGCCTCTCCAAATACAATGTAGATATCTGATGCAGGGCTCTTGAAGACATCTGGTCTGCTGATGACAAACAGGATGCTCTTCGACTTCCTGATGGTGATCCTGGTCACACCATGGACCGGCTTCAGACCCAGCTTAGACATGGCCTACGCACACATACAGTGACAGTGAGAGAGAAAGAGACAGACAGACAGATAGACAGACAGACAGAGCAAAGTGGAGAGAAACAATTATGCTGTATAAGCTTCATAAATAATATCCATATCCTTGAAGGAAAGATTATCTCAGTTCTCTTTGTTTATTAGTTCTTTATACAGCCAGCAGTCTGACCTTGCGGGCCTTCTTCTCACTGCGGCTCTGTTTAGGTCTGTTCATCCCTTCTTCCACAGGGGAGATGGACTGAAAGAAAGACCAAACATTAGCTATTTCAGTTAAAGTAATAATGTGTGACATTTTTATATAAATACATGTCGGTTTTTCTAGTCTCTATTGCTGACTGATACGACACACCTGTGATTCAACCCATACCCACTTTGTGAAAGGCTTTACGTTTGCTGTTCTAAACACTTGTTTTCCGACAGCAGCAATAGCGGTTTATTTGGAATATATAGCAGAAGACCTCAGTAGTTAGCATGAGCAGCGATAGCCGCCAACATATTTTCACATGTTGGGCACTGTGAAGCCCTTAGAGACTGTAACGGTGATTAAGGGCTATACAAATAAATGTGATTTGATTTGATTTGATGGCTGAACAGACAAAGAAGCCACCTACAGAAACTCAAACTTCATCAACAGAAAATCCAAGGAAAAAGACGTCACAGTACTGGACACACTGTTTGATTGGCAAAGATGTTGCCGAAATCCCAAAAATGAGGAACTTTGAGGAAATGAGGAACATAACTACTTTAATACAGAGCTAATATAGAGTATATGGACGTTGCAGACTCAGTACAGGCCGAGCTCTGAGCAGTGTCAACGGACTCACCTGGGGCTCTGATGGTCTGAGCGGTACCACCTCTGGCTCCTCCAGCTCAGGCACTGACCCTTCACTCTCCGACTCATTACAGGAGCCCATTATGGAACCTACACACACACATGCAACAATACACTGATTGCCATGGTAACTAATCACCATGGGAGAAGTAATGAGAGTATTAGTGAATGTACCTCATTAGCACTACGCTGATGAGAGTGCTCATTATGAAATCCAGGAGATCATCTAATCAACACTGGGGAAAATGAATTTACTTTCATCTCCATGCTATGTCATTTTGACATCATCTCCATCCTGTCAGATGCAACTATATGGAGAACACTATTCATCCATAAGTGAAACAGTCTTTATTCTGCCTTTCATCAGAACAGCACAACCACTTTTAGCTATTCACTGCTGTATCATCAATTTATAATCAAACATTTGCGTGTAATGAAGCTCACACAAGGCAACAACAGCACAGAGGGACTGTACTATTGCAGCAACAAAGGGTGAGAGACAGCAAGTGAGTAGTGTGGCATGTGAGAGAGACACTATTCTGTCCCATAGGAGGTCAGATTTAAGGAACAACTCACAATTGTTTTTGAAGGATAGGTCGATCTCTTCTGAAATCTTGTGGCTGTGGCTGATTGGACAGCCAGGCTGCCTGTCTGTTAGTGGGTGGGCAGAGAAAGGCTGGATTTCCCTTTGATTGGAGGGTCCAGACTCTTTCTGCATGGATCCGCTTCTGTTTCCTGCAACCCCTCTGGGCTGGGATCTGTGACCTCGTGGAGGCAGAGCACCATCATCGTCACTGTCTGTCTCCTCCTCAGCAAGGCTGGAACCTTGCAGAACATACATTCATTGGTCACATTGTTATTAGGAAGCTCATGTTTGACCTTGTTTTAACAAAAGGGCATTAGGCAATCCCACAGTGCAAAGCATCCTTTCACTTTCGCCAGTTCTGACATTGAGGAAGAGGATAAGAAAATACTCAGTATGCAATGCACTGTGAGATGGGCTGGGAGGACCAATTGAGGACCAACTTCAATCCAATAATCCAATATTTCTATGTAACTCACCTCTGCATCTGTCTTGTGTGCTTCGAGTGCGACCTGGCTTGGCTTGTTTGTGAGGCTGGATGTCAAGGTTAGGCTGAATCTGTGAATGGGACTGAGAATGGGGAAGGGATGTAGAGTCTGGGACAGGCACTGCATTTGGAGCCCCAGACCCAGGTACAGACTCCTGGGTAGGCTGGGACAGGCTAGGCAGGGCTGTAGGGGAAGATGAGGCAGAAGAGACACTTCTGGCAGATGAAGCTGATGTGGGAAGGGTAACAGTGGCCTCTTGGAGGTTGCTGTTTGGAAGAAATTGGGAAACAGGGAGTGACTGAGTGGTGGGGGAAGTAGAAAGAAGGTTAGAGCCGGTGTGGCACATGGACAGTGGAGACTGAGGCTGGGCTGAGGGGAGGAGAGGCTGGGACTCCTGGACAGGGGTGGGAAGATCATCATCCGGCTCTGTAGAGGCACAAAGGAGAGGGGAGGAAGAAAGAGGAGGCGGTGAGGAGGAGAGAGGTGTTAGAGAGCATGATGTGGCATCCTGTGTAGGTGAGCTGTGGCCACTCCTAATGTTGTTGTCATTAATGTCCTTAGTGCTTTCTCTCTGATTGCCAGGTAATGGCCTGTTATCAAGCACTTCCTGCTCCTGTGGTACTTCCTCGTTCATTGATACAACAACATTACGGTTGTCTGGGGTATGGGTGCTGGAGCAACATCCATGGCTTGAAATGTGGGCATCAGGACTGGGACTGTTATGCCCTCTTCTCTGTGAATCAGATTCGACTTTGCCTTTCCCAGATGCCCTCTGTTGTGTGTCCGTAGACATGACTCCGTTGTTTGGTTTTTGGTCCCTCTTAATTTTAGAAGTGCCTGTGCCCCCTGTTGAGCATCCATCTGCTGTGGTATTTAATGGAACAGAAGGTTTCTTTGGCTCATCAGCAGATTCAGGGCCAGTGTCAGCATGTCTGCCTGTCTGGGATGCTCTGTGTTTATTCTGCTTCCCTCTCCTCCCTTTCTTAGCAGCAAGAGGTTTATCTGTGCAAAGCTCTCCCTCAGGGGTGTGACGTTGAGAGTGTTCTCGATCTTTCTGTGCAGGAGAGCTTTTCCTTTCCTTTCCTTTCCCATTCTCTTTACCTCTCTCTTTCACTTTCTCTTTCTCTTCTTCTTCCCCATCTCTTTCCCCTAAGTTACAAACACCACTCTGCTGTCCTTTAAAGGCATCATTAGTCTTTGGTTGGTCAACATGTCTGTCAGTCACAGGACTGATATCACTGTCTCTTTGGGCTTCAGTCTGTGGCTCCACCTTCTCTGGTTTTGACTGAGGAACAGTCTTTTCCACCCTTTCTTGACAAACTGCTGGAGGAGTTTCTTGACAAACTGCCGGAGGAGTTTCTTGACAAACTCTACCTGGTCTGGATTCATTAGATCTGCATTTAGGAGTGAAGGAACCAAAGGATCCTCGTAGGAGAGAAAATGTATTACTCTTTGCAGTGACTGACTGACACTGTGGACTATTATGGTGTCTTGAGTTGTCTTTCTCTGGTGAACTTGGCGGTTGGTCTACTATGTCTGTGTCTACACAAGTTTCAACGCCTGGCACTAAGATGCCAGAGGGACTTTCCTTTGAGGATGGTGTCTGTCTTGTTTCTGACTGGTTTATAGAGCTGTCAGTTGGTTTTCTCTGCCTATCAGAGGCTGTGTCAGACGGTGTCTCATTAAGTGGAATGTTAGAGATGGACTCTCTCACATTGACACTCACATTGGGTCTCACCTCCTCCGACAGAGCATTCAGACTTCCGCACGCTGGCTTTGCCAGGGAGTTGAAGGCAGAGTAATTGTTATTGTTAGAGTTCTTCCATGTGTCCTGTTCTAGTGTGTCTGTATTATCTCCATCATCATCTGGATTTAGATTACTGATATCATCCTCTGGGAATCTGGAGCTTCCATCCTCTCCTCCCCCTGCCTCAGAGATCTCCTCAATGGACCTCCAGTGTGACAAGTTTGACTCAGGAACTCCCTCTCCAACCAAGTCCACATCTGCCATTCTGTCCCTCTTCCCGCACAGACTGTTGTTATCCTCTTCATCCAGAACAGAACCCAGAACATCATCATCATTATCGTTTACTCCACTGCCGATGTTGGGAGCCACAGCAGTCTGTGTGCTCTGGCCCTCAATGTTACACATCAGTAGGGTCTCTGCCTCTAACTCATACTTCTTCCCCAGAGACACCGAGAGAGACTCCCCTGCTCCCCAGGCACCAAGCCCGGCCCTTGGTGCTAACTCTACACCTAACCCCAGCCCCATCCTATCAGCCCCCCATGCCCCAGCTCCAGGACCCGTCATCCTGCTTGTGTCCGTCTCTGAGTTTTCCCTCTTGGGCGAGATGGCTAGGGGGGAGTGTGGGCATCCGAGAGCCCCCGACCCCCCCTCCTCAGCATTCAGGGTGTTTTCTCTCAGGTTCTCTTGGGCGGAGTCACAGGGGCAGTGTTCAGGGTTCAGGGCAAGATTGTCAACGAGGTCCGAGACCACCTCTGGGCAGGCAGAAACAGGGATGTTACTCAGATTGGGGCTAGGGTCTTTGGGGTAGGAGAGAAGAAGAACACCTTTATTCAAGTCATTGGTGGCCGTGGTCAACCCCATATTAAGGGACAGGCTTGCGCACTCCACACTCACACACTCAGCTGAGGCATTCCCATTCTTCTGGTCAAGCTCCATCTCAGACTCCTTGTGGATGCTGGACCTACTCATGGCCTCTGCCCCCCCAAGCACATCCGATTTGCGAGTGTCAAGTTTTGACATTACAAGTCTACCTGCTCCTGAAGCCCCGTAGCTGCCTGTCTGAGAATGACGAGGCTTGATGAGCAATTTGAACGAGTCTCTTTCAGGTTCATCTGTGGGCTCCTCCACTGGAATCTCATTGCTATGTTTGTCCTTTTCGGTCTCCATGTCTTTCTGCTGCTGCTGAGAATTCTCCTCTACATCAGAGACTGTCATTTCTGGCATGATTTCTGTTGCAAGAACTGAACTATTAAGATCTGTTGTCTCCTCTGTGTCAGTGGCAGAGGCAAGGGGAGGGGTGGTGTGGTACACAGTAGCAGGGCCAGGTGGAGCAGTATGAATGACAGGAGTGGTAGCAGGGTCGGCGGCAGGGGTGAAATCAGAGCTGTCTTTAGGCTGGTTAGGAGGGTCTGAAGACCCAGAGGAGATTTCCATCTCACTCTCACTCCCACTCAGGCTGTTGGATGACTCTGGTTGGGCAGCGATGGCTTCAGAAGGACAGGGTGGTTCTGGGCGATCCACTGGCCCATCTGTGCTCTGATGTCTGTGCAAAGGTTCTGCTTGACCTATTCCACTGGTAGACTGCAGTTCAGGTTCTGGTTGGGGGAGAGTAGGATCTGGTGTGTCCAGAGGTTTGGGTTCTAGTGATTGTGCATGCCTCTCCGTGCTGTACAGACGCTCATCTTCCTCCCCGTTATAAGAGGCAGAATCTATTGAGTCATCCGTATCGTCTTGGAAACAGAAGGCCTCGTCCAAGCCCTCATTAATGGACGTCTCTGACAATGAATGAAGGAAGGAGGCAGAGGTGTCCTCCTCAGTTGGATCCTCCACCGCTTTACTATCATACTCCTCCTCATCCTCTTTGTCCTCTTTCTCTCCTTCTTCTTCTTCTTCTTTTTCTTCTACCACTTTCACCTCTACCTTAGCCTCCTCATCTGCCTCTTCATCCTCCTCCTCCTCCTCCTCTTCATCATCATCATCATCTTCGACATCTGCTTCCTCTTCTCCAGCTGCATAAGCGTCGACATCTTTCTCTTCATTCCTGTCATTCACTTCTCCTACTTCATTCTCCTCCTCTGTGGGGAAGAGGGTGATCTCCATAGAGTCAGCCTGGAAGATGAGGCTGGTGTGGAGGGGGAAAGAGATGAGAGAAGCAGGGATCATCCTTTCTTCCTCTGGTCCATCGTCAGTGTAGGCCCCTGGGAAGAGCATGAAGGATCTGGGGTCAACTCCATCGAAGTCTCCTGGCGGGAACGCATCCAGGGGGATGACAGGAGAGTCGGGGCTGGGGCTAGTTGAATCCAGGGTGAGGTTGTCTGTGTCAGGAGTCAAGGCGGTGGAGGCCAGCCCTGGGTGGTTGACTCTCCCCACCAGTGGTTGGTCCATTTGTGCATAATGTTCCTCTGATACACAGGCCTCCAGCTGCAGTTTCAGCCCTGTCTGCAGCATGGGGCTGGAGTACTCTGCTCTACCCACACCACCCTCCTCCAATGGGCAGAGTGAGCTTTCTGACTCCCCTCCATCTTCCTGGGAGTCGCTGCTCCGACCACTGCTGCTCCTCAAAGGGGAGGTGTCCTCAGTCACCCAGCAAGGACGACAGCTCCCTCTGGAAACCTTGATCTCCTCCCCTTTTAGCGTCTCCTCCTCCTCTAGGATCACTGTGTCTGTTACTCCTATCCGTGAACTCATGCCAAAACCCTCAGGCCGGTAAAGGCAGAAGCCTCCCCTGTCCTCCTCCCGTTCTGCTCCTCCTCTGCCCCTCTCCTCCCCAACTTCATCTCCGATCTCTGACAAGGAGCTCACAAAGCATGCAGGTGCTTCCTGTGCTTCTTCTGTGAGGAGCAGGTTGGGAGAAGTGGAGGGGGAGGTGGAGGAGGTGTAAGAGGAGGTCCAACTCCCTCCCTCTGCTGTGACATAGGAGCCAGAAGGAGAGGTGAGAGGGGAGCACAGGTCCTCACTATCTGAGGGAGAGCCAGGGGAGAGTGGGCAGGCAGGAGAGCCAGGGTATGAACGATGTTTAAGGTGGGAGGGGCGGGCAGCCATCTTGATAGGAGTGGAGGGGGCAGTATAGTACAGGTCAGGGTCCAGGGATGAGGGCACGCCCACTCGCAGTGGGTCAACGGCACAGGCTGGCTCCAAGAAGGACAAAGCAACTGGATAGGCCAGCTCAGGGAAAGACAAGGAAGGCACTTCATCCTGAGAGAGAGGTTGACTCTCTCCCTGGTTGTCTGTCAAATTGTCATCCTCTGTGATTGGCTCTGGGGAGGGAGAGGAAACAGGGATTAGAGTAGTGAGCAGAGGGGAAGGGAGAGCAGCTGGGGGCTGTGCAGGACCTCTCTCCTGATCCTCCTGTTTCTGTGGGCTCTGGTCTTGGCTTCCCTCCTTCCCTGTGTCCAGCTGGGTCTCTGTTGCCTGCATCTGAGGATCTGAAGAGACTGGGATGGCAGGCAGGGGGATAGCCTGGCCACTCAGCACACCCACGGTTTTCCCTTTCTGGATCTCTATTGTCTTGAGTAGGGCCTCCTGCCCCATCACCACCCTTGTGTCCATGGTCTCTGGCTCCTTATAGTCACTCTCCACCTCAGAGCCAGTCAGGACCTGGGAATAAGATATTATACATCCATATTAATGTTCAGACCACAGTACCAGTCAAAAATAAAGTTAATGGTTGCTATCTGCTGTTAAATTACCAGCATAACATGCACATACAAATACAGACAAACACCTTGATTCTCTCCATCTTTACAGGAACATGGCGGCCACAAGGTCCATGACCTCCTAACCTTCCAGAGAGTCTGGGTGTGTTGCTGTGGTGATGGTCAGAGCCCTCAGGTTGGGGTCGTGGAGTAACAGAGGAGCTGGGTGTGGCACGAACTAGTCGCGGTCCAAATGGAGAGGTGCATGCTGGGAGCAGCTTCTGAGGAGTGCTGGGAGAAGGGCTGGAACCACTGTCACTAGGGGTGGAGCCACTTTCACTAGGGGTGGAGTCAGTAGAGGGGTGTCTGGTCATGTCTGGAACAAAAACAGAACAAGCATCATGAAACAACATGTCAATTGAAGGAGAGGTATTACATCATAAGCTTTAACGTAATACTGCACAGTGATCTAATTCATGACAAATGATGAGTTAAAGTGAGATCAGCCCAGCAGTCTGATTTAACTCAGTATCATGATAATAGACATTAAGAGGCTTCAGTGTATCATAACAGTCTTTCATCCCTTCCTTTGAGCCTGACTCATACTCTCCAACTCATTAACCCAGGAGGTCTGCAGAAAAATGTCACCTAAATGCCAGTCAGTCAGAAGATCAAACAAATACCTCTCAGCTTTGTATGCCACTCTGACGCAGTGCAAGCGGCTTTAGAGAGCAAAATATCACCAGCACTCATGGTCAATGGCCAAAACATAAACTATCAAGAGGAGCAAGTTATGTATATATAGCCCCCCACTGTACGCTCACACACAATTATAGCCGGGGCAAAAAGGAGCAGCTATTCAATTACTGTTTTCTCTGTCCTATCATCCTCCTAGACCATGTTATCATCTCCACAACTGTCACCATGAATGGGGAATTAAAGAAATGAGACGGGGGGGGGGGGGGGAGTAGAGGGAGTACTGGGTCAGAGCAAGAGAGAAAGCAAAAGCTTCTATTCTTCAGTTTCAGTTCTGCTGCTCATCTTGAATGATTCAGTTAAGCTGGATTTATTAAGACAACACAAATGTATATCTTCTCTGAAATAACCCTGAACGAGGTGGCGTTGGCACACATACAGAGGGAATAGAACCTTCTTTTGCTCATTTAACTGGGCCATTGCCACGGTGACCTCAATCCACAAGCTGATTGGCCATTATAACACTCTAGTGGCTCAGCTTGGTGCCAGCCACACACACACACTCACACACACACACACACACACACACACGCACTCTTGCTCTGCCAGGAACCCAGATATCACTTACTAATGCACTCTCTGTTCCATAGCCCCCTCCCACTCCTTCACTGTTTTTCTCTGAACCTCTTCCTCTCCATCCTCTCCCCTATCCATTTCTATATATATATATATATATATAACTGCTCCTCCCTGTTTCAGTTTTACTTGTGACACTTTGCTTCCTCCTCTAAATCCTCCTCTCGCCTCCCTGTTCTCTTTTCTCTCCATATCTCTCCTTCCTTTCCCTTCCTCTGCTGCTCTGCTCTGCCTGTGGTGGAGATGCAAGCATCAGCACTTAGCAGCACAGGCTTGATCACTGGCCGAATGACAAGCCCTGGGTGTGTGTGTGTTTGTGTGTGCGCATGCATGTGTTTGTGCTGAGTCATGCGAGTCATGCCTCAGAGACTTAGACCTGTCACTAAGCAGGGAGACATACTCTTAAGCATATACAGCACAAAGTTGTACAGGCGTATATGGGTAGGATGGTAGAGGACCATGTGATTGTGTCTCCTAGAGCCTAATGAAAAGGCTTTGATGACCATGTACACAGGTCAACAAAGATCCAGCAACTCATTTCAAATGAAATCATATCTGACAGTAAGAAAACATTCAGCATACAGTAACAATATGCACAAAATTGTCCTCCCTTACATGCTACGGTTTGGTTTATAGTAAATGGCATTATTTCCAAGCTGCTCTTGTACCATTTTCTGCTAGGCTACTAGCATCATCCCTACTAGCATGACTGTGTCTATTTCCCTCTGCACTATAACACCTGCAGACTTAATGCTGCAGATAGCCTGCGAGTCTCTGCCTCTCCCCCTCTCCTCCGGCCCAGTCTAGGACTCTCCTCTCGGGGAAAGCTGTGAAACGGAGCACCTGGCTTGTCATCTGAGGAGCAGGCCGCAGCAAGCTGAGCAGACTGGAGCTGCGTCACAGAGGCTGCAGCGCAGGCCTGTCAGCCCCATGGGAAGTCTCTATTTCAGCCGCTACTGCTCAGAGAGAGCCATGAAGTGATGGGTCCTCTCTACACATATTCTTTTCCTTTTCCTTGTCTCGCTCCATCTCTTACCCCCCTCCCCCCCTAATCACTCCTTATCCTTTTTAAGAAGTGATATGCCAGAAAGATTGTGTAACCACAGTGTCAGATAATTCTCTCCCATCCTCTCCCAAGATTCAGGCCATGAAGGCTTAAAATAACATTGAACCCAAATACAGATCTGGACAACGATGTCATACCAGGACAGAATACCAGAATAGCAGAGAAAGCAGGTGAATACTGTGAAAGTAGTGCCGTGGAGACAGACGGTCTACTCCACATAACCATCAAGGTTACCCATCAATAACTGGCAGAGACACAGTAGTCACAGTACCTTGTACACCCATAACTTTGTACCACCTCGCACATCCTGTACAGCGATTCAGTGACATAGATTACAATCTTATAACATTACCTTCCTTCAAATCCTTAAATTTGATAAATTCAACTTTATTGCGTAATCCCCTCCCCCCCCCCCCACACACACACACACACACTCCACCCTCTCTCCCTGTAACTACTGTGACATAAAAACAACATCTACCCCCCCAATCTCTCTTCTGCACCGACCCAGCCCTACTTAACCTCCTCCTTTTCTCCAATTACTACCAATTACTTTCACAGCTTCAGGTTTACAGCAACAACATGATCAACAACCAACAAGATCTTAAGACTTAACAGTTGCCAAAAAACATTGGGAGTTGTTTAAAGCTCTGTTTGTGCGTGTGTTCCTGCAGTATGCTGCCATGCTGCTGTGTCATGCTCCTGCTGAGGCTGGGGGAAGGGAGGAGCAGCTCTACGCTGCCCTCCGAGCTCACAATAGTGCTGGGGAGATAGAAAGGGTATGGATAGGGCAGGAGGGGGCTGATGGGGTGGGGGGAAATGAGAGACATTTGCAGGGTTAATTGGGTGTTGAGGCGGGGATGGGGTGGGGGTTGAGAGTTGGGGTAGAGGCCAAGAGCTGAGGCTTTGGGGAAGGCTGCTAAAAGCTGGGAGCGGGGGGGCAACATGCGGTTTAGTGAGGCTAACATGCAGCTGAATCAGCTTGCTCAGACTCCACATGTCAACAGACAGACAGACAGACCCAGCTCTACCTGTCTGTTTGCCTGTTCTTCACATGGCAGTTTCAAGCAGCTACTGAACAGACTCAACCACTCTCACTAGCCTAGCAGTCCTCTCCCACTCCCTTTGCCTCTATCTCTCAGCCATGCTTTCTATCCTCCTACCTCTCGTATTGCTCCCTTGTCAGCACTCTCTCCCCGTCTCCTCTCACGCCCCATGGCTATGCTCTTAATCCTCTATATAATCAGCCTCCTTGTTCTCCTCTACTTCTCCTCTACAGGGCCCTCATCCTTTCCTCTCCTCTCTACTACGCCATGTTCTCGGTCACATCTATCCTCCGTATCGCTTCATGCTCCCATCCCCAGAGGTCCTACCTGGTCCAGGGAGTCCCGTCTCCTCGGCTCCCCGTTCTGGATGTCTCGCTGTGGGGACAGATCTGTGAGTGCTCTCCCCCGGCATGCTTCTCTCCGGGCTCTGACGCAACAATAAACCACACAGCCGGAGCAGCCAAGGTGAACAGGGAGAGAGCGAGCAAGCGAGAGAAAGAGAGAGAGAGAGAGAGAGAGAGGGAGAGAGAGGGAGGGGACCTGAATGCTCAGCGACCCAACGCTCAGATCCTTCCCTGCAGCACGTGTCTGTATGTGTGTTTGTGGATGAGACAGACGAGAGAGAGAGTGGGGGAAACGGGAGTGTGCGCTGGTCTCTTCCTGTGGTGCAGAACGGTGGTGATGCTGCTGTTGTGGGTGTGTTTTAGACGTCCATGATTCAGTCCCTGTGTGTGTGTGTGTGTGTGTGTGTGTGTGTGTGTGTAGAATCTGAGAGAGAGCTGCAGTATTCTCTCTCATTGCCCGACGCCTGCCTGCCTGCCTCCTCCCCTCCCTCCTTCCCATATCTCTCTCTATCTCTCCCTCCTCCCCCCCCCCCCCCTCCTTTTCTCCCAGCCAGGCTATGACTGGATCCTGAGAGATGATGTCAGCAGATTTCTACTGCCGTCTCAGTGCTGCCCTCAACCTTGAAGGAGAGGACCAGTACTGCAGAGAGAGAGCGAGATGGCGAAATCAAGGAAACAAAATAAAGGGGAGAATGAGAAACTGAAAGCGTTGAGAATACAAAAGGGCAGGAGGAGAGATAATGATACCCTCTGCGTGCTGCTCTGATTGCATCTCTGAGGGATCGGGGAGAAAGAGACGATGATTTACGATGATATGATTTCCCCCGAGGACAGCTAGAGCATCTGTCTCTGCTCTCCATCTTGTGAGCACTCTTGCTTGTTCTCCTTTGTTTTTCTCTACTTTTACAGATAACAAGTCAGGGAAAGATAGAAATAGAAGCAGGGAGGGGGATGGTGGGGGGCAGAGCCAAATGATCAGCAATGGTAGTTTCCATGGCAACTCATAACTTCCTACGATGCCAGCTCAGCAGAAATCTTTGTTGCCTTATTGGTTTCATTTCTGATGGCTTCACTGCAACCCAACTGACCTCAACAAATATAGCTGCCTGTAAGCCCATAGCTCCATGAAACAGTGTTAAGAAACCCAACTCACATTATCCTCTCGGTGCACAGCAGCACTTCTCAGGTGTCAGTCAGAGCATTTTAAGTAGATCTAGTGCATCTCTATAGCAGCATAAGGGCACAATGAAGTGTGAAACCGTGTCCTTATCACTAAACTGGTGCGAAACGTTTCAGTGGAATATTCACATCATCTTCTCTTCACTTGCCTTGACAGGAAGTACCGACTATGAGCACACAGGATACTGGAACTGCAACCTGGGCTGGTCATCAGCACCAAGTCATCAGCCAATCAATGGATCAATCAGTGAATATCAGGAACAGTGAGGTAGACACCATGTCTCTGAGCCAGGTAGTCAAGTATCACATGGTGACTTGATCAGAAATTAGAAAAGATTTGTTCAATTTGTTTCCCTTTTGACCTTGTGCTTTACTTTGCTCCTTCTCCATTGAACCTCTTTTCTCGTCTATACCATCTTGCTTTTTTTCTGTGTCCTTTTCATCATCTCCTTCTGAGTGATGCTACTGGTCCTGGTCTTGTGTAAGCTGCTTTCAGGTCAGCACAGTGTGTTTGGGAATCCTACCCTGGCTGTCTGTACGACTGTTGTTGGATATGAACAGAGAAATAAACACACAAACACACAGAAAACATCTGATTAAAATGTCCATTTGAATTAAACAGAGGTCAAGTCCATGCAAAGCATAGGACAGAATATGAAACCAGTTGTCGTTTTATTAGCAACGTCATCAGAAGGCTCTTCATCAACGGCACACTAGGCTGAGACAATAACAGAGTTGTCAGAGTACTAGATTAGTGTACCTCTAGCTGTTAGATGTGAAATGAAGCATCCTCCGACTGAATACCACACCGTAAAGCAGAACCTAATGCAGTGGGCCCAAACTGCACACACCCTAAATATTCTCACATACAGTATCAACAAAATCAGTCCAACGGCATGCGCACATATACAACCACGCACAGTGCCACACCCACCCCGCATCCTATCTCTACATTTTAAGGCAATAAATCTTATCTGACAATAAGAAAAAATTCCACAGACCAATATGATAAAACAATTTATTCCATCACAAGATGATTCCACAACCTTCATGGTGGTAATTAAGTTATTCCAATCTATTCACATGGTGACGTAAAGCACAACATTCATGCCATTAACTCTACAGTAACCCCCGGTGCTTCTCTCTGAGGTCCGAGCGTCTCCTCAGCAGAAACGTCTCCGTAGCAACAGAAGTCTTTGGACATCTTTTCTACTGAAGGACTCACTCTGGCTCCAGAATTCTCCATCACCATGGTAACAGGGAAAGCCCCACACGTCGTCAAGGGAACCAGTGACAATGTGAGCTTTTTTTGACCAAGTCGGAGAGAGCTTTACCGCAGCGCTGCTTAGTTTTGAGTTTGCCTATGTATACGTGTTCCCCCATGGTCCCATATGGTTGGGGTAACTCCGAGTCAGCTGAGCCTGCGATTTCACACTGTGTGCTCAGCTCACTTGGCCATGTCCTCAGCCACAGCCTTCCCCATCTTATCCTTCAGGTACGCCAGTTTCTGCCAGTCTGACTTCAGCTCCAGCCACTCATAATACGGTACCTGGGAGAGGACAAAAGGGGCGGGTTAAGAAATATTCCTTTGATGAGCGAATGAGTAAATAACTTCTCATCACCAATGATCAGTGAGTGCCTATGAATGAGACCGTAACTATAGATGCCGTCATGCTGTGGGATTAGAACAAGGACACAATGTTGTTTTTCAGTCTCAGCTAGACTTTGTGGCCCAGTTTACTTGGCCTTAAACACTGAAAATCAGAGAGGCCAGTGACGCTGTGATTGGCTACGGGGATTGGCCTAGATGAGACGGAGCTGCTGCTAGTGGCTGACAGCTCTATTTATACCAGAGACTGCAGGGGGACCCACCTGGCCCAAAGCTCTACAGTATTAGGTCCCTCAGCTTGCCAGACCTTAGCCTGCTTGATATAGCAACAGCAGCGCTGCTTGTCCGCCTCTGTTTACTCAGGTATCGGTCACTTTCCACTTTGCCTGATTGTGCATCATTGCTACTCTAGTGGAGGTTTTTACTTAAACTAGCTTTTGTGTGTTGACCTGAAGAACAAACATCTATCATCCATTAAGACTTGACTTTAATATCTCTACATCTGCCAGAAGGCTGTTTCTCCTGTGTCACCCCCATCTCCGGCCTCTCCATACCTCCACTGTAATGAAGCCAGCCAACTGGAGATGCCGCTTCATCATGGCAAACCGTCCCAGAAGGTCTTTACTCCTCGAGCCAAAGTTGGGAAATTCCCAAGCTAAGAAGGCTAACCTGAAAACAGATGGAAAAAAGCACATGAAAAAAACAAAATAGTTCTAGCCAGCAAGAGAGGAACAGATGCAAGATAACCATAACTGAATCTGTAACAAGACAAGTCCACATGGTTCTCACCGCCGTGCCCCTACAGGTAAAGCCTGGTCTCCTCCTCCACCCGGTAGATGAGGGGCTTTCAGCATCAACAGGTCAACTGGCTTGTTCTCATAGTCCACCACCAGCTCACCGTCTGATTTGAAAAAGGTGTGTCAGCCATTAAAAAAGCCTCTGACCAGATGAAACAGCAGAATGTTGTTAGATATAAAGTCATGCTTCTATATTCAGGTCTGGTCATTTGACCTCTAATGTCTTGTAAATATCCAGCAATACAATGAGTTGAGTGAGTGAGTGTGTGTGGAAAGTGAATATGACAATACATGTA
The DNA here is from genome assembly GCA_034670405.1 of Hoplostethus atlanticus. Classification (NCBI taxonomy): domain Eukaryota; kingdom Metazoa; phylum Chordata; class Actinopteri; order Trachichthyiformes; family Trachichthyidae; genus Hoplostethus; species Hoplostethus atlanticus. The sequence goes on along the minus strand of JAXDDX010000016.1, from coordinate 3,516,262 downwards.
CTGTCATATTGACAGTAAATGTATTTGCTCTCTTGGCCCCTTACCAATAGTCCATCCATACACAGTGTTGACCCTGGTGCGAAGGGCCTCTGTCCTCCCACCTACCAAACTCTGTAGTGCCTCCCTTAAACTGCTCTGCAGGGGGGAGACAGGGGAGCTGGGAGGCAGGAGAGAGGGGGTAGTCAGGGAGGACAGAGAGGCTGCAGTCTTTGAGGAACCTGGATGCTCTAAGTGGAGCGCAGCAGCAATGTGGAGGAGCTTCAATCGATAGTTCTCCACTCGAGCTGGGTTGCCTTCTGCAGACAAAAAGGAAGAGGGAGAGAGACTGAGTGCTGCCAATGCATTACCACGAATGCGTCACAAAACCACCTCAGGAAATTGTATCGATCAAGACTATAATTCATGAGAATTACTGTGCCTGTCCTACACGGCCATCAGTTGTGCCAAAACAGACGCCTGGGCAGTCAAGAACGTAAGAATGTGTACACATGATCCGTGCATCACCTGACCTCACCACAAACTACCATTCACACATCAACCTGTGAATGGTACGATGCCCCGCTATACAAGAAATATTGGGCATTATAGTGAAGCTGATTTAGACTTTAATGTCACTGTAAGCCATATTGTACCAAGTGGTGTAATCTGTTTCAGGATCGGGAGTTTAAAGTTCCTTAATGATTTGTATATTTTTCACATTACGTCCTTTACAGGATTGTAAGCTTGTCATTTGATATGCTCAGATCAGTTTGGAAATGTGCTGTGTAATGGTTTTATGTGCCATGGGAGCACTCACAGGTTCTGTCTGCTAGTGTCATGCATGATGAAACTTGATGATGTGCTCAGATCAGATGTTCATGCTGAATATTACTGCCTGCATCACGTTTTGCCATTTAAGATAGTAATGATCAATGATCTGTAGATAAGGTTACTCTGGCTTGTTTAGGCCGACTGCTGCTGCTGCTTTCTTTAACCAGAACAATGAATGAGTATTATGTGCAAAAAAAAACATACATGGGTGTTTCAAGCACAATTAGTGTCCAAAATTAAACTTGTTGGCTCATCTGTCAAGGGCTGGTAAGCCAAAAAAAGGCCATGTTAAGAATTTTTACCAGCTGTCACCCTAGCTGTTTTCAGTCAAACTGATCATAATTCATCATGAAGTGCAACAGACCTCAATATAACTGAGGCATTCAAATGTTATTGTCTCAAAAAGTTACCGGCCAGTGTGACCATTTGGCACTTGACTGGTGCTAATTTTGGACGCTGACCACAATGGCTTGGATTGGACTGTGGGAGTAGATGTGGTGGGTACATGATGCTTGCTCACATGAACGCTCAGTTTCACTTTAACTGTGATTTATTAGGAGAGATGTGTACTAGTGTCCATCCATCTATTTTCTTGCTGCTAATCTGGGTCAGGGTTGTGGAGGCAACAGGGCAAGCAGAGCAGCCCAGACATCCTTTTCCCCAGTAGCTTCCTCCCATGGTGCTACCAGGCATGCTTGGAGATGTAGTCCCTCCAGCGTGTCCTGGTATGCCTGGTATACCTTCAAAAGGGAGGCACCTGGCACCCGAACCACCTCAACTGACTCCTCTCAATGTGGAGGAGCACTAGCACATCTCAAAGATCCCCCTGGACCACTGAAACTAGTGATGTATGCAGCAAAATGTGTGTTTTGTGGGACTGTCTGTGTGCATTTATAAATACACTATTTATCAAAAAGAAGGTAGTACTGAAGTAGGATGAAACCATAGAGGCTGTGTGTGCTCACCTGAAAGTTTGGTCACATGTTTGTGTTGTGTGAGGGTGGTGAGGTACTGGGGCTTGGCCTGCTGTAATACACACAAAGACCACACCACATCTGTCTGCAGGAAAGGCTCCAGGCCTGAGAGAGAGACGTCCAGCACGGCGTGAACCTGCACACAAAACGGCAAACACTTTTACTGACTGAGGAATTGTGCAAATGCCAAGGTCTACCTTCAGAATAAGGCACGCCTGGCAAGGAGTGCATTTAAGTCACAGGGCGTTCACACTGCAAGCAACTTGGTTGATGGGTCACTATTCTGACCAAACGTGGGTGGTGCAAGAGGCTCCAACTGCATCTATGTAGTGGTCTCGTGCAGCTACTGAACAGGCAAATCATGGATTGTTTTGCTGCTCTGGTATTGCCTGTCACAACATCGTCGTTTTAATTCATTAAAACCAATTAGGTAGCATTAATAAAAAAATATATTGTTCTTGTAGTCCAGAACTGGAATGGCTGTCATCAACTTCTCACCTATTGTGTACTTGCCAGGAGAAAATATTGTCCATAAAACAAAATCACATGGGTAGTTAAACAAGGAAGCACACACATCAGATTTGCTGTCGATGCCCATTTCCTCAGACGACAAGCTTGTTGACCATCTACACATTAGCAGAGTTTCCCTGGTTGCTCAGCTCTGTAGGAAAATACTTCCAGTGACTTGTTGATTGTGTTGCTCAGAGTGTGAACGCACAGTTAGGAAGGAGATGCAGTCATGTGCAATCAAAGACAACCTTTAATGTCTTGAAGTTACCTTGCTGTAGAAGTCATCTCCTTTGCTGGGCTGGAAGTCCAATCTGGCCAATGTCATGAGCAGATTACAGATCTGAAGAGTACTGTACTTGTGGCTGTTTGTTGTGTAGTGCTGGAGAGAAAGGTGACAGAGTTACCAAGAGAGAGACACTTAGATGATATGTGATTCAAAATTAATTGAATTACAATTTGTCCTGGTGTGCAACTGACCTCAGCAAAGGCCTCAAATAGTGGGAGGTGGAGCCACTTGAGGAAGCCCAGTGATTTAGCACAGCGTGTGACATCCGCAGAGCTGAGCTCAGGTACTCTGGGCAACAACTCTGAGGCCATTCGCTGAAATACCTGAGAATGATGGAAATTCAACTTCCCTAGGAGAGAGCAAAAAAACAATGCTTTTGGGTTATCTGGCTTGCACTGGACATCAAGCTTTGTATGCTTGTTTGGAAAAGCACACAAAGAATACAAGACTGCTATTAAGCAGGTGTTCCTAAATCAAGTGCCTAGAGAATCAAGTGCCTATGGGACCACATGTCTGCCTCCACTGGCCCAGGTTTGAAACCTGCCAGAGCTTTCCCTCCTGTGGCTCCCTTGTCTGTCTCCCTTGTAACCTAACACCCAACCCTGTCTGAATAAAGAACAAAAAATTGGTGAGGACCTCACCCGTGGATGCAAAAGGCAGTATAACTCAGTATCAGGAAGGGGTCCCTAATGTTTTGTGCATTCAGTGTATGCATGCTTTAGATACGAGTGAAGTGGACATGTTACAACTATGTTTTATTACCATAAGCATAGGCCATGTCCAGTAGCAGGGGAGTGGTCAAGTCTGATGAGGGTTTCTGGAGGAGGTGGTAAGACAGCGCTCTGAGCAACGGAACAGACCTGCGGCTCTGAATCGCCACAGACACACACACCCTGCGGATGTCTTCTGCTGAAAAGCCCTCTGCCAGCTCCAACGCCTGCGAGCGAGAGATAGAGGGGAAACTTTGCTGTAGTTAGTCATTTTGGGATAAAATACCCGCATCCGCTGGTTATCCCAGGGGCTCCAGCTACATTTACGCTCCAAAAAGAAGTGGCTTGTCTGAGGAAAAAGAACATTTGACACTTTTTTGCAGGCAGTGTGATGTGTGTTGTTCTCATCCTGTACTGTACACATTTTGTTTTTTTAACTCGTTTGCCTTCTTCGAAGAAACACAATGGCCATGATTGTTTTCAGTGATAGGCCACTCCACACTTATGGTTCAGATGTACTCTAGCCTGTCCAGTGAGTGGTGATTGAGGAACTATGCCCACTTTTTCCACTATATTTGCAAATTCCCTCCACAAAAAAGTGTGAGCTTCTTAAAAGAGCAATCCGTGTTGTTTTTCCTCTTGAGTAACTTCATAGTCTAGTGTAAATGTAACTATCATGTGTTCAATTGGGGCATTAACACTGGGTCACATTAATGTGTACAGTGGTAATGTCTGCTTTTAAGTGTGACTACCTTGTCTTCTAGTCTGTCCATCAAGGTAGGCGACATGTGTTCTCCTTTGGATATCAGTGCACTGACGGTTTTAGCATCAGAGATTTCAGTCCAGCGCAGTTCCAGCTGTTTCAATGCAGCATTCACTATTGCTGCTTCCTGCTGACCTTTCCTCCCTGACCCCCAGTCTACTAGGTAGGCCAGCTGCCTGTAGGTTAGCCTGCGGACGCGCCACAGGACCTCTGTCTGGACAGAACTGAGTACCGCAGTAGTGGAAGGCACACTCAGAGACCAGAGAGCTCGCAGGACAGACACTAGAGTGCCGTTCCACACTGAAGAGACCTGGGAGAAAAAACACACACATAAATGAGGAGACATATCTTTGTGCAAACACAAAGCATAAGGGCCTAACTAAGATGTTATTCACCTCACATAATCTATCTCTGCCCCTGGCATCCCTACCTCCACAGTTATGGTATCCATCATATCCTGCAGCCTTGGATCCATAATCAGATCTGGGTTTTTTGCCCTTCCCTTCGCCTTCTGCACCAACTGAGCCAATTTCACCATGGCAATAGCAGCTTGGTTGCCATTTCCTCCCTGCTCGGCCCAGGCCAGCAGGACGTCCTCCAGAGTTGCTGCCTTTTCCACCAGCTCATCCAGCTGGGTGCGTGTAGGCAAGGAGGGAAGGTTCTCTTTTCTGGAAATACTGCTGCCCTCACACAGCAGCCTCCCAGAAACCCGTGGCCAGGCCTGAGCCCACAACACCTCCGTAGGCCCAGCCACAGGGGGAGGCCGATGGGCAGCTGCAGCCTGTGGAGAGGCCCTGGAGAGGAGACGGGCATATCTACCCAATAAGCGGCAGGCCATTAGGTCAGCCAGGTAGGATAGGGAGCAGGTGGGAGGCCTGAGAAAAAGCTTCTCACAATTCAGCAGCCAGAGTCACCATCCCAAAGAACACCTACAAGGCAGAAGAGACAAGATGGAGTTATTCAGCCGAGAAAATGTTTATGCTCCTAAAATAAAAGACGACTGGTTCATTGACCTCAATGATCAACTGAACCTTCATTAAATCACTTATTGGTCCAACTGGCAAGAATACAATTTTATCAAATACGGTTTGCTAATCTTCATTAGATTTAACAAAGGTTTAAACCATCTTTCAGTTGTCTTCTGTCGGATCAACTATGCGGATCTTTGTAACTGCCAATATATTAGCAGTTACTCTCGGAGAGTCTGGTCGTGCTAGTTAACGTTACCAAGCAAGAGGTCGAACCGTTTGGTTTGAGACCAAATAGCTAACTTTGGGTCGGGGTAACCTTCACTGACAAGGCACCTCACGCACTTTATAGTTAACGGAGCAGTGTCCAGCCAAGAGTCAATGTTTCTGCTATGATGTAAATCCTGACCTTGTCGAGGAAGTAAAGCGCAGCTCTGAGCCGCTCCTGAGAGGCAACACTAACTCACCAGACCTTATACTGAAAGACAGCATCCGAGTAGACATCACATCGCTATCGGATATCACTTTAATTCATAGCTTACCTCGATAAATTAGATCGATTTGTGAAGGCTATATCCCGACATTCACATGGAGCTGTCAGCTACAGTCGCACGGATATGACGTCACGGCGATGGTATTACGTGAGTTGCGGACTAGGCTGTAATTGGCCAGACATGCTTGTAATATAAACTGCATCAATACATTGTTCTCCGTAGTTTTTCCTAGTTTGTGTGCAAATCACAGACGATATGGACAGTGCTGATAGCTGACAGGTCCATGAGATGTTTCACACTGTGTATCTCTTGAAAAGGTGGAGTTTGCCGTTTCAAATGCTATCTATCTATCTATATTGGCAAGGCAAATGGTAGCTGTAAAAGTTCAAACTCAAACGTTCATGATATCTTTGTATCCGTACAGGTGAGATTATTAGGCTGGATAATCCCTGAATTCCTGCCTTCCCATCACAACAGCATCCATTCCTGCAGACCTTTCTCTATCTGAGGGAGAATGCTCCTTAAAGTAAGACATTGATATAGTGCCATCTAGTGGACGAGTTGTAATACTGTAATGGTGGGTCTAAAATGTCTGTGTGTGTGTGTGTCTCTCTATCTTCCTACCTGTCTCTTATTGAGTGAATATGATGCCAATACGACATACAAATGTTTTTAGAGAGTCACAAATGTGAATGAAGTTTTGTGCACAGCAATCACAACTTACACGTGTTTTTTCTGAGTCACAAATGTAAAAAAAAAATGTGTGCACAGCAAAAAAGATTTGTGCACAGCAAAAAAGATTTGTGCACATCTCACAAGTACAAATCCTGTCTTGTGAGTCTTGAATATGCATTTGTCAATATGTACGCATGTGTGGATCTCAAGTTGTGGAGACACAAAACTTCAAATGGTTTTGGCACTACATTTCCATGTACCATGAGGAAAAAATCCACACGCGTATGTACCAATCAAAATGAAGTTGCCTCCAGAGCTCATAACCAATCACTGAGCAGCAACGTTTTGCACAGCACAACTGGATGTTCTTGAAAATATGGCTGAAATGCAGGAGGTGAGTAATATTTAATGAAAATGTATTCATGCCGAGTAGAAATTATTAACTGGCCTTAGATCGGGAGCCATGCATTTCCCGGCAGGTACAACACAAGCCCTGCCGAATAATGCATGCACCTTTCAATTTGTCCTGTAGTGGTCTTACTGTCACAAGATTTTCACAGCACATAGTGTGCGTATCTAAGAGTTTACACTGTAAATCTCAAGCTTGTAAACCTTAACTGGCCTTAGATCGGGGGGGCATGCATTTCCCGGCAGGTACAACACAAGATTTTCACAGCACATAGTGTAGGTGTCTGAGAGTTTATACTGTAAATTCCAAGCTTGTAAACCTTAACTGGCCTTAGATCGGGGGGGGGCATGCATTTCCCGGCAGGTACACTTGTGTGTCAGAGGGGGGAAATGACAGGATCAGCTGGTTGTCATCTGCATAGCAGTGGTAGGAAAAGTCATGGCAGTGGATTACAGAACCAAGAGATGTTGTGTAGAGGGGAAAAAAGAAGAGGACCCAGAACCGAGCCTTGCGGTTCTTATAAGTATATTATATTTACATTATATTATGACTTTAATTATATAAAAGCAAAATTAAAGGAAATACATCAGAAATCATTTTTATAGAAAAACAAATTACAGCAAATCGGACAAAGTGCTCCTGACACTGTTGTTTTTCAGCGTGCTGTTCTCCCTCCTTCTCACTGTATTGTTTTTATTTATAGCCCATGGCATGAAAAATATGATGGCCCATCATCAATTTACCAGGATAAATCTTTTCAAGGAATCTGGCTTTTAAAGGATTAGTGTGTGTTGATAGTTAATTTAGGGCCGGTGCAATGCAGTTACATCTTGTACAAATCCTCTCTTTACTGTATTATCCAAATATATCTCCACAGAGGATTCTAATTATATTGTTTTACAGTAAAGATAAATCTGTCTTCCATATAACTCATTCGTAGATTAAGGTGACCAGATTTCTGAAATGAAAACCGGGGACATTTCCAGTTCGGCGGTCAATATATCCTGGTTATTATCTATGAAATAAAAAAGGGGGACAATTCCGGTGTCTTTAGTGCATCACCCTCTTCTTTTCACCATCTTCCACCGTCAATACTGCAATCACAAGAAAACTACACCACTATTCTAATCATTAATTTTATAATGAGTAGATTATTATTTCCCCTTATGTCTATTAACTTAACTGAAGCTTGACTGAACTCTAAACCAACCTGCCTATCCCATCCAGTATCAAAGAATTGACCGATGTCAATGTGCTCTCCATACGTTTAGCCTCCCTAACGTGCTGTTGTCCCTGCATAAAGAACAACACAGCAGCCTATAGCCTGGTAATCTAATCATATCACACATACCCAGGGGTTAAAGTGGGATTTGGCAGGTGGGGGAACCCTAAGATCCGGTGTAGCGGTGCAGCGTGGAAAAATGACTCACCTTATAATAATTATTGTTTATTTATTATTTATTTAAGACATTTGATGAACCACATAACGTCAACACATAGTGTACACAGTGTTTCCCACAGAATTAGATTGTATTTGTGGTGGTAGCTGACCGGTTGGGGGGTGGGGCACCCACACTTTCTTAAATTAATTATTAAATAATACTATATATAAGGTGCTTCACTGTAAATATTTAATTGCCAAGTACTTTGTGACAAATAACAATATATACAGCTCCATTGCTTCACGTAGGCTTTTCTGCCCTGCTTCTACATCTCTCTGTGTTTGCTGTCCATCTCACCTGTTGCTTCTGCCCTAGCTGGCTGCTATGGGAGAGCCACGCTTCCTGATTGGGTCTTATCAGTCAGACGTATCCTTCCCTGGCGATGGATAGTGCTCCTGGTACCACTGTAATATGTCGCTGTATTTGCTTTGCGACGACTCCCAATCTATACTCTCCGCCGCGTTTACCGCCTTATACTCGTTTGTTACTTTCAATAACAGTTCCACCTCATCGTCCGTCCAAACAAAGACACCTCTGCTCTTACTTTTCGCCATTGCTGTTCTTCATAACGATATTTTCTGCAACTAAGCAGAGCAGACAATCTGCTTCCTGTTTACATCGGCACGCGCATGCCCAGTGTGAATGGTAACTTGATATGCGTTTTTAATGGACGGAGATAATTTCTGAAACGGTGCTATAACGCTTGTGTGGACCGAGATCGTTTTAGTTTAAAAACTCTGTTTTAAAACTAAAACGTATTACTGTGGATGTAGAGGATGTTTGTTTAGCAATAAAAGGTATGTGTGACGTCCACTAATGTGTGGTCAGATTTCTGTTAGTGTATTTTTATTTTTCTTGTATTTTCTTTTCATTTAAGTGAATATAATTTAAGAGAATGTTATAATGGGCATGCTAATATCCTGCCAGTAATATACTGCCATGTATATTGCACTTGCAATACTCACTCTTTAACAGTAGAGGACAGCACGAGACTGTGGTTTACCCGGAGATTGTCGTTAGGTATGTGACTCTCGGGTTTCTCCCAAAACTGCAGAGGACTCGGTAAAATGAAGCCACGTCTCCCTGTTTAATATTTTCTTTCTTGTATTTCAGGAACAACTGTTATGTTGGTACTGCCACGCAGTACTTGTAACATATGCAATAAATTATTTTCATTAAACCGCACAAGTTGGTGGTGACTGGCCATTAGACTGTTATCTTCATATCTATGACGTAGATATGAAGATAACAGTCTAATGGCGGGTTCAGACTACACCAGGGGTGGCCAACCAGTCAGAGACTAAGAGCCACATTTTTTACTGTGTTACCGCAAAGAGCCACATCATACACATGGGCACACATGAACATCACCCCATCCCTTCCTCTCTCTCACACACACACACACACAGACCTCTGCTCAGCCAGATTTATTGTAAATGTCACACACCAACATGATAATGACAGAAATTGACTCCTACAGTACTAAGACCACAGGCCAGTCATTTTCAACAATGAACATTGTGTGCACTGTCTCACACACACAAACTCTCAGTTCAACCAAGTCCACAAACAAAAATATAATAATTTACAATAGCGTTTTTCTTTTACTATGCATGTTGCTTAGTGGGACTTCTGGCATTCCTTGCCTTGAACAATCCTCTTCAAATCTGGCTTGTATTCCGTTGTTGCCACTCGAAGCAATTCTTTCACATGGGTGTCAGTCAGAACAGATCGATGCTTTGATTTCACGTGTTTCAGGGTAGAAAACACAGACTCGCAGACGTATGTTGACCCAAACATTGACAGTATCTTAAGCGCAGCCCGTTTGACATTGGGGTATTTTTCCATTGGCACACTTTTCCAGAACTCAATGGTCCCTTCCCTTAAAGCAGGTTTCAGTTGGTCCTCCTCACAAAGATCGATCATCTCCAACTCAGCCGCAGCCTCATCTGTGACTAGCGGGGCTTTCAAACAGTCCGTCTCCGCATTAAATGGGTCGACGAGGAACGTAATCTGTGGCCTTTTCAGTTGTAGATCACGGAACCGGGTCACAAAGCTTTCGTGTAGGTTTTCAACCAGTGTTGCATATCTGGCTCTTTGCTTATTAAGGGCGGCGCTGGTGACTTGCCCGCTGGCTTTTAGCAGAGTATAAACTCTCCCACTCTGTTAAAAACGTCCTGTGTTCATCTTCATATTTTCGTTTTGCTGTGCATTTTTTCCCTGCCATTTTGAGAGCGAACTTGACACAAATTGTTTACTCAAATGATCTTGCCCCTACTGGGAAACTTTGCGGTATTTTCATCTCACGCACATGCGCGTTTGACGAAAATACCGTATTGAACTCAAGCGAAGCGAACACGCACATTAAAAAAAAAACACAAACACAAACTTCGATATGAACGTAAGAGCCGCATGAAACCAGGCAAAGAGCCGCATGCGGCTCGGGAGCCGCGGGTTGGCCAGGCCTGGACTACACGATATCAGGCCGATTATAGCCCGATTCGGCAGACGTAGGGCGTTGGGTCGAGTCGGGAACGACAGGGTGCGACAATCGATCGTTTTATGTTGTGTAGTGTGACATAGTGGACACCTCACGACATCCCGACAAAAGACTAGCATGTTAGAATTTTTTTTGCCGTCCACGACGTGTTCCGTCTCGTCCGTGACGTTTACCAATAGGAGCACGGAGCGCTATAAACAAACATGGCGAGGCGAAAGAGAAATGAAGTTGTTGGTGCCGCTAGGTGGAACTATGAAACAGAGGAAAGGTTTGTCGAGCTCTGGCTCCTGTGGCTGGCTGGCCTGTGAAGGCTAGCCAGCTAGCCACATTTAGGTTTCACTACAGGCTAAAACATCGTTATTTTTCACCTATTTGAAAGATTGACAACCCATACTGTTCTTCATGCGACCCAAGAACGGGTCCACAGTCGTTTTCTTTTTGCCTTTTCGGAACACAAGACAGCTAATACCATGCATATCGCTTCGGACGCCATTTGTTTACGTTCTCGTTGCCTAGCACCTGCTTTCCGATGACATCACGCACGTCAGCAAGCGATTATTGGTCGGTGACCAACGTGTAGTCTGTCATGTCTGTCGGCCAAGACACGGCACAAATTTATCGCTCTATCGCCTAATCTGACAATGACCATCGTAACAGACAAAAATATCGTGTAGTCTGATCCCGCTATTAGAAACTCCTCTTCTGTCCAAGAAGATTGTCTCCAATAATGTCCTCTAAAATGATTGTAATTTCTCTCTGGGCAGATGGGCGGTAGAGTGGTCTTGCTTAGAGGGAACATCTAGTAATTGTATTCAAATGAGAATTATTTTGAGGTTACACCCAAAACTGTTTTACAATCAGAACAGATTTAGTTTGTGTAGAAAAATCCAAGGTTGCATCAGTGCAGAAATTCAACACTCCACATGTCACAATGAACGGTCCTGCCAGCTTCACCTGAAAAATTGTCAAGAAACTGTTGGAGATGCCGGGAATAGAGGAAGAACATTGATATTGAAATTAATGTTAAATGTAAGTGATGTGTTAAGCGGGACAGCTGGAAAAACATTGTACTTGATGCAAAAGAGGCTGCGAAATGCTGTCGCTTCACTAGCAATGAATACTGGCTGACACTGTCAACTGATATTATTCACACTGGATATACAAGTACGTGAATTCTGATTTTGACTTTATAATCTTTATTTAGAGATTGAATTCAGTTTAATTCAGACAGTTGATTTGTTTATTTTCCAGTAGCACTCCACAAGTTCCAATCTGGAACTCGAGGGCCCTCCAGTTGAGCACGTTCCCTGGGGTGAAGTACCGTTCATCCATGTAGCGCTGGATCTCACAGGGTGAAAGGACATAGTCCCACATGTGGACATCGGAGACCATGCCAACGAAAGACTGCTTAATGTCAAACCCACTACCATGACTATCCTGGTCCTGTAGACATAGCAGAAAAGAAAACCAGTGTAACTGCAAAAATATTGTACAATATTTTGTTCTGAAATGAGAGATCTATATTGTAGATGCACAAATCATAGATTAGCAATCCACAGTATTTTTAGGAAGCACCTAACAATACTACCTACCTGTCCTAACATAATGATAGAGTGTCCTGTGATGTGTGAAGAGCTGGTGGATTGCCTGGAACTGGATTTTCCATTCAACCACAGCTGTGCCAGTCCAGACTGAGAGTCCCAGGTGGAACAAAAAGACTGCCAGGTGTTCGGCTTGTATTCCTGCCCTCCAAACTTCGCCTCAATGTTCCTGACATACACCGAGATCTGATTGGCTTGGGTCTTCTTGAAAATCAGGAATCCGTTGTCAGAAGAGGGCGTGGCCAGTGAGAACAGGGCGTAGTTTCTGCTGAGGTTTGTAAAGAACCTGTAGGCATACAAAATAAATCACCATATGTCTTTCACAGTCAGGGTTATTGTTGGTTCCATCATGCCTTTTCATGTATGTGCTACCTTAGACAGACAGTTACAGCACTGAAATCCTCCTTTGATGTATTCAGCCTCACGTGAGCTGTGTTGGTCTCTTGTGGGAAGGTGAACATTTTTCCTGAAAGGTCTAAACCGACACTATTCAGACAGTTGATTTGTTTATTTTCCAGCAGCACTCTTCCTATAATCTGGAACTCGAGGGCCCTCCAGTTGAGCACATTCCCTGGGGTCAAGTACCGTTCATCCATGTAGCGCTGGATCTCACAGGGTGAAAGGACATAGTCCCACATGTGGACATCGGAGACCATGCCAACGAAAGACTGCTTAATGGCAAACCCACTACCATGACTATCCTGCTCCTGTAGACATAGGAGAAAAAAAACAACGTGTAACTGCAAAAATATTGTACAATATTTTGTTCTGAAATGAGCTCTATATTGTAGATCCACAGTATTTTTAGGAAGCGCCTAACAATACTACCTACCTGTCCTAACGTAATGATAGAGTGTCCTGTGATGTGTGAAGAGCTGGTGGATTGCCTGGAACTGGATTTTCCATTCAACCACAGCTGCGCCAGTCCAGACTGAGAGTCCCAGGTGGAACAAAAAGACTGCCAGGTGTTCAGCTTGTATTCCTGCCCTCCAAACTTCGCCGCAGTGTTCCTGACATGCACCGAGATCTGATTGGCTACGGTGTTCTTGAAAATCAGGAATCCGTTGTCAGAAGAGGGCGTGGCCAGTGAGAACAGGGCGTGGTTTCTGCTGAGGTTTGTAAAGGACCTGTAGGCATACAAAATAAATCACCATATATATCTATCGATCTCACAGTCAGGGTTACAGTAGGTTCCATCATGCCTTTTCATGTATGTGCTACCTTAGACAGACAGTTACAGCACTGAAATCCTTTGATGTATTCAGTCTCACGTGAGCTGTGTTGGTCTCTTGTGGGAAGGTGAACATTTTTCCTGAAAGGTCTAAACCGACAAAACAATGCAGAATGCAAATTAAATATGAACAACTGTATTACACAGTAGAGAATATCCAATGGAAATACTCCACGTAGTAATTCATAACAAGATATTTGTGTAAATACTTTCTTTTCAAGCAGATGAGAATTTTAAAGCTTGATCAAATGCCTTTCACAAACTTATTTCCCTTTGAAAAACAGCAAACAACCTAGTAATATAGTATATAAACTGAAGCTATTCACGCTTTAAAAAAAAACAAAAAAAAACGACCACGTGGATTAGTCGTGTAAGCAACCTTGACACATACTGGATTTACTGTATATTTACTATGAATGTACTGCAGGAATACTGTAATCTAATGTACAGTCTTACAATGTAAGCATTTCTGTTTGTGTTGTTTTTGTTACCAATTCTTCAATTTCTTGTTTTCTTTATTGGATTACTTGTTTACTATAATGTAAAGAAAAAATTAAACTGTTTTTACAAAAAAGACAATAGGTGCATGCCTATGGACATTAAGTGGTATTTGTAACTTCTAAGAAGACACATTCAATCTATTTTGCCCATCAGCATTCATACAGAGTCTGCAGTTAATACAACACCTAATACTTTTTTCACTCCATTAGATACAAAAATAAGGTGTGTACCTTGAGGAGAAGCAGCACATGCTGTCAGCATCGCCAATAGAAGAAATAACTTCATCTAATGCAAAGACAACAAATAGACACCATGCAAATGCGCCGATTAAATTAAATCCATTTACTACTACCACTACCAATTTGTTATTTAGCTGTTACTGCCCTGCTGTTGCAATAGATAGAAAAACTGTTAAAAGTTCCTCTTTAATGTTGCAGTGGAGATCACGTCTTGAGCTTACCTTCTGGTTGATGTAAGTGTCAGGATGTCGTTACTGTGGTTGTCTTTGAGTTACCAGTTCCTGGGGGGTTGCTGCTGGAGATGTCTGGCTGGCCAACGAAAGAAGATCCAGCTGCATCAGACCGGCTTAAATGGTGTTGATGGCCAATTGGACTGCACAATGTTCCTCCTGCATCATGGGGAGAGGGCAGTGTTTTCTAGTTTTGATTTTTGTTATTAACTTTTTGACAAACTGTGTTTGGATATTGTTTGATTTTTGTTTGATTAGTTAGCATTAGGTAGCTCTGTGCTGACATAGGTTTTGGTTAGTGTAGTTTGTTTAAATGGTTATGTCTTAGTCTACCCCCCTGTGTGTCTGAATGGTCTGATCAGCCACTATATACGTTTTCCTCATGTCTCAGGTGGTTAGTTGGTTTTGTGCTGTTATGGTGACTGCTTTTATGGGCCCAGAATTAGTATCGTGAGTTTTTTTTTGGTAAATAAAAAAAGAAAACATGTCTAAGACACACACACACACACACTTAACCTTTTAGGCTGGACTTAACTTTACATCTTCAAATTTCAATAGTTCATTAATTCAATACACTCAATTGTACAAGACAGCTGCTGAACGTCAAGCCTTCACACTAGTTCATTATTAGGTTTTTAACAAAAGGTTTTCATTGCTTCACAGTAATACTCATGAACACAACATAGTTAGTTAGTTTTCTTAAAGTGGGCAGTAACATTAGTCCTACATAGGCTGACTGGTAGGCTATTGATGGTCCAGGCCTATATCTGAGGGTTACGGCAACATGGCTTTTGTGTTGGTTTTGTTGTAAGTGTTGTAATTGACCTTTTTGTTGTACCGACATTTGATGTTGAATGATTTGCAACATCCCCCAGAGAACATTTGTTTATTTGATTCACTTATTTGTCTCATTTGTTTAAATAAAAAGTAGGTAGATAACTTATTGCACTTTTACCTTAGCACTAGTGATGCTCTTAGTTGCTTATTTAGGGAGGAAATGCACTTACGATTTCTGGTGACTAGTAGTTCTCTACCTACCTATGTTGAATGCACTTATTGTAAGTCGATTTGGATAAAAGCGTCTGCTAAATGACTGTAATGTAACATGCCTGGACTTGTTACATCCAGCCATTGTTTTTAGGTACAGGTGGAGAGAGCAATCACAATAGCGATCGCGATAGTAAGGGCAAGTGAGGGAGTTTCTCCAGTTGAGAAAAAGTGAAAGTCGCAGCCTTTACTCAAAGGCAACGTGTCTTGTAGCTGTGTTGCATTACAGACTATTGAGGTGGAGTGACTACTACTACTACTACTACTACTGACTGTTGACTACTGCCGTGGAGAAATTGATGTCTCTTCCTCTTCTATGATGGATTTCTACCTGTATGATTGTTGAACGTTGGTGCAAAATGGTGAGTCTAGATTCTGAGGGGCACCAAAACCTGACATTTACTCTTGATCATTGAAACATTTTTCAAGTCCATTGTAGCAGCACTGGAAACATCTCAATGTGATGTCACATAGTCTACATTGGGCCACTTATCCACAGTCATGAGAAAGATACACCACCAAACAACAAAATGGATAGTGATGCAAGGTGCATCACCAATAGCTGTTTTTTTAACCATGTTAAGTCAGGTACCCTGTTCCAAGGTATGCAGATATAAAACTTGATTATCTGTGAAACATTTTACAGTAGGGATAAGGACGATCACAGCGGAGAAATAGGCTACATAATATGTAATTATTTAATAATATGATATAATTCTAAGTCTAATGCTATAATACTACAGTGACAGGTATGGTGCTGTTTAAATTTAAATCGGTGACGGTTACGTTAGTCAGTTGTCGCTATGCCTTGTTTTACATTATTGACAAAAGTTGGAAAACTACTGTATATTAAGATAATATGAGCCATTATAGCACTCAGTTGTTTTTACATTGGATATCATGTTTTAAACTTACCTTGTCATCTGAGACATTGTGAAGAGGATGATGAGCTTTTAAACTTTCCTTGCTTCCTGAATCATGTAGTCTCACTGCATTTTTTCTATTTCTTTCAACTTGGGTGTAAAAGTTTTCACACAATATATTTGTTGATACTTCAGGATTCATGCTGAAAACCTATTTTTATATGACACCATGAATTATTTGTTGCACAGAATCGCTGCAATCAGGGACTTTACATATATACACTGAAAACAAGGTAGGTTTCGTTTAGAGCTCCTAATTAAAACCTGTTACTTAAAAATGAACAGATATGATGTAATTTAATTATATAGAAGTACTTTAATGATATAAGTATATTATAATTACATATTATGACTTTAATTATATAAAAGCAAAATTAAAGGAAATACATCAGAAATCATTTTTGTAGAAAAACAAATTACAGCAAATCTGACAAAGTGCTCCTGACACTGTTGTTTTTCAGCGTGCTGTTCTCCCTCCTCACTGTATTGTTTTTATTTATAGCCCATGGCATGAAAAATATGATGGCCCATCATCAATTTACCAGGATAAAATTCTTTGGCCAATCTTTTCAAGGAATCTGGCTTTTAAAGGAATTAGTGTGTGTTGATAGTTAATTTAGGGCCGGTGCAATGCAGTTACATCTTGTACAAATCCTCTTTACTGCATTATCCAAATATATCTCCACAGAGGATTCTAATTCTATTGTTTTACAGTAAAGATAAATCTGTCTTCCATATAACTCATTCGTAGATATGAAGATAAGTCTTATGGCGGGTTCAGACTACATATCATCAGGCCGATTATAGCCCGATTCGGCAGACGTAGGGCGTCGGGTCGAGTCGGGAATGACAGGGTGCGACAATCGATCGTTTCACGTTGTGTAGTGTGACATAGTGGATGACAACCGACGCCGCATCTGGGACACCTCACGACGTCCCGACAAAAGACTAGCATGTTAGAATTATTTTTGCCGTCCACGACGTGTTCCGTCTCGTCCGTGACGTTTACCAATAGGAGCACGGAGCGCTATAAACAAACATGGCGAGGCGAAAGAGAAATTAAGTTGTTGGTGCCGCTAAGTGGAACTATGAAACAGGAAAGGTTTGTCGAGCTCTGGCTCCTGTGGCTGGCCTGTGGAGGCTAGCCAGCTAGCTACATTTAGGTTTCACTACAGGCTAAAACATCGTTATTTTTCACCTCTTGGAAGGATTGACAACCCATACTGTTCTCTTCATGCGACCCAAGAACGGGTCCACAGTCGTTTTCTTTTTGCCTTTTCGGAACACAAGACAGCTAATACCATGCATATCGCTTCGGACGCCATTTGTTTACGTTCTCGTTGCCTAGCACCTGCTTTCCGATGACATCACGCACGTCAGCAAGCGATTATTGGTCGGTGACCAACGTGTAGTCTGTCATGTCTGTCGGCCAAGACACGGCACAAATTTATCGCTCTATCGCCTAATCTGACAATGACCATCGTAACAGACAAAAATATCGTGTAGTCTGATCCCGCCATTAGAAACTCCTCTTCTGTCCAAGAAGATTGTCTCCAATAATGTCCTCTAAAATGATTGTAATTTCTCTCTGGGCAGATGGGCGGTAGAGTGGTCTTGCTTAGAGGGAACATCTAGTAATTGTATTCAAATGAGAATTATTTTGAGGTTACACCCAAAACTGTTTTACAATCAGAACAGATTTAGTTTGTGTAGAAAAATCCAAGGTTGCATCAGTGCAGAAATTCAACACTCCACATGTCACAATGAACGGTCCTGCCAGCTTCACCTGAAAAATTGTCAAGAAACTGTTGGAGATGCCGGGAATAGAGGAAGAACATTGATATCGAAATGAATGTTAAATGTAAGTGATGTGTTAAGCGGGACAACTGGAAAAACATTGTACTTGATGCAAAAGAGGCTGCGAAATGCTGTCGCTTCACTAGCAATGAATACTGGCTGACACTGTCAACTGATATTATTCACACTGGATATACAAGTACGTGAATTCTGATTTTGACTTTATAATCTTTATTTAGAGATTGAATTCAGTTTAATTCAGACAGTTGATTTGTTTATTTTCCAGTAGCACTCCACAAGTTCCAATCTGGAACTCGAGGGCCCTCCAGTTGAGCACGTTCCCTGGGGTGAAGTACCGTTCATCCATGTAGCGCTGGATCTCACAGGGTGAAAGGACATAGTCCCACATGTGGACATCGGAGACCATGCCAACGAAAGACTGCTTAATGTCAAACCCACTACCATGACTATCCTGGTCCTGTAGACATAGCAGAAAAGAAAACCAGTGTAACTGCAAAAATATTGTACAATATTTTGTTCTGAAATGAGAGATCTATATTGTAGATGCACAAATCATAGATTAGCAATCCACAGTATTTTTAGGAAGCACCTAACAATACTACCTACCTGTCCTAACGTAATGAGAGTGTCCTGTGATGTGTGAAGAGCTGGTGGATTGCCTGGAACTGGATTTTCCATTCAACCACAGCTGTGCCAGTCCAGACTGAGAGTCCCAGGTGGAACAAAAAGACTGCCAGGTGTTCGGCTTGTATTCCTGCCCTCCAAACTTCGCCTCAATGTTCCTGACATACACCGAGATCTGATTGGCTTGGGTCTTCTTGAAAATCAGGAATCCGTTGTCAGACGAGGGCGTGGCCAGTGAGAACAGGGCGTGGTTTCTGCTGAGGTTTGTAAAGGACCTGTAGGCATACAAAATAAATCACCATATATATCTATCTATCTCACAGTCAGGGTTACAGTTGGTTCCATCATGCCTTTTCATGTATGTGCTACCTTAGACAGACAGTTACAGCACTGAAATCCTTTGATGTATTCAGTCTCACGTGAGCTGTGTTGGTCTCTTGTGGGAAGGTGAACATTTTTCCTGAAAGGTCTAAACCGACAAAACAATGCAGAATGCAAATTAAATATGAACAAATGTATTACACAGTAGAGAATATCCAATGGAAATACTCCACGTAGTAATTCATAACAAGATATTTGTGTAAATACTTTCTTTTCAAGCAGATGAGAATTTTAAAGCTTGATCAAATGCCTTTTACAAACTTATTTCCCTTTGAAAAACAGCAAACCACCTAGTAATATAGTATATAAACTGAAGCTATTCACGCTTTAAAAAAAAACAAAAAACGATTAGTCGTGGAAGCAACCTTGACACATACTGGATTTACTGTATATTTACTATGAATGTACTGCAGGAATACTGTAATCTGTAATGTACAGTCTTACAATGTAAGCATTTCTGTTTGTGTTGTTTTTGTTACCAATTGTTCAATTTCTTGTTTTCTTTATTGGATTACTTGTTTACTATAATGTAAAAAAAAATTAAACTGTTTTTACAAAAAAGACAATAGGTGCATGCCTATGGACATTAAGTGGTATTTGTAACTTCTAAGAAGACACATTCAATCTATTTTGCCCATCAGCATTCATACAGAGTCTGCAGTTAATACAACACCCAATACTCTTTTCACTCCATTAGATAAAAAAAAATATAAGGTGTACCTTGAGGAGAAGCAGCACATGCTGTCAGCATCGCCAATAAAAAATAACTTCATCTAATGCAAAGACAACAAATAGACACCATGCAAATGCTCCGATTAAATTAAATCCATTTACTACTACCACTACCAATTTGTTATTTAGCTGGTACTGCCCTGCTGTTGCAATAGATAGAAAAACTGTTAAAAGTTCCTCTTTAATGTTGCAGTGGAGATCACGTCTTGAGCTTACCTTCTGGTTGATGTAAGTGTCAGGATGTCGTTACTGTGGTTGTCTTTGAGTTACCAGTTCCTGGGGGGTTGCTGCTGGAGATGTCTGGCTGGCCAACGAAAGAAGATCCAGCTGCATCAGACCGGCTTAAATGGTGTTGATGGCCAATTGGACTGCACAATGTTCCTCCTGCATCATGGGGAGGGGGCAGTGTTTTCTAGTTTTGATTTTTGTTATTAACTTTTTGACAAACTGTGTTTGGATATTGTTTGATTTTTGTTTGATTAGTTAGCATTAGGTAGCTCTGTGCTGACATAGGTTTTGGTTAGTGTAGTTTGTTTAAATGGTTATGTCTTAGTCTACCCCCCTGTGTGTCTGAATGGTCTGATCAGCCACTATATACGTTTTCCTCATGTCTCAGGTGGTTAGTTGGTTTTGTGCTGTTATGGTGACTGCTTTTATGGGCCCAGAATTAGTATCATTTTGTTTTTTATTTTTTTTGGGTACATAAAAAAAGAAAACATGTCTAAGACAGGAACATGTCTTGGACACACACGCTTAACCTTTTAGGCTGGACTTAACTTTACATCTTCAATAGTTCATTAATTCAATACACTCAATTGTACAAGACAGCTGCTGAACTTCAAACCTTCACACTAGTTCATTATTAGGTTTTTAACAAAAGGTTTTCATTGCTTCACAGTAATACTCATGAACACAACATAGTTAGTTAGTTTTCTTAAAGTGGGCAGTAACATTAGTCCTACATAGGCTGACTGGTAGGCTATTGATGGTCCAGGGGCCCGTTCCAAGAAGCAGGTTCAGCAAACTCTGAGTCTAACCCTGCACTCTGAGTTGATTAATTCCGAGATGGCAAAGTCCGAGTTTTCGGTTCCAGGACGGCTGATTTGAGTTAGTTCAATCAACTTTGAGTATGTTCACCTTGAGTTAAGCGCATGCGCGATGACAGTAAAAAGCCATCATCAATGGAGCCCCGATACTACGATTCAGCATGGCAACCGGCAAGCAAAGATCGGCGTACTTCACCCCACTGGAGTTAGAACTGTTATTAAATGCTTATGGGGAGTATGAACCAATCTTTAAAAAGAAGAGCAACACCGCTGCAGCGGCAAAGCAGAGGGAATTGGTGTGGGAGAGAATCGCTGCCCGAGTCAATGCGTACGTTTGAATGCAGTCGTGTACTCATTTAACATTTAACCACACTTTCTTATAATATTACCTACATGTGAGAAAGTGGTGGAATAGTATTGGAAAAATTTTTTTCATTTAGGTGCAATCCCACGGGCACAAAGCGCTCTTGGCAGCAGCTGAAAATGAAATATAAAAACATTACAATACAGTCATTTAGCAGACGCTTTTATCCAAAGCGACTTACAAAGGTGATAGTTAACACTATGTGGGGATCAAACCCACAACCCTGAGACTGAGAGTCTAATGCTCCACCAACTGAGCTGTCTGGGCCAGACATACTTCAAATGGCAGATCTAGAAATTGAATTACTCTAACATAAGTTAGAGGTAGGTGCATGGTCATAGGTGAAATGTGTTGTTGGAACAATATAAAAATACTAACTGTTGCTTTTGTATTTGTAGGAAATAAAGAAGACCAAATGAAATGTGTCTTTATTTGACTGCTCGGGGTGGTGGTAGCTTAATCTGTGAACTGTAAACGGCATATTATATCTCGGACAGCTCTTCCATCCTGGACATAGAACATCTAATCGGGGTCTCAAAATCCTCTCCCGACATAAGGCTATGTGAATTACTTCGTCTTGAATATCGATCGGGTTACCGAGGAAAGGACACACCATGTCCGACAGCTGCTTCAGGTTCAGCAGAGGGGAGGAGATAAGGAGAAAGTCAGGGTTTGTTAAAGAAAACCTGCCAGCGAGCAGGTTAGGTTCACAGAGTCAGTTACCATGGTAACTGAATCAGAGTTTGAGTTACCTCTCTTTCTGGAACGGAAACCCAGAGTTTCCCTCATCTCAGGGTTAACAAACTCAGAGTTTTCACTAAACCCGCTTTCTGGACCAGGCCCCAGGCCTATATCTGAGGGTTACGGCAACATGGCTTTTGTGTTGGTTTTGTTGTAAGTGTTGTAATTTACCTTTTTGTTGTACCGACATTTGATGTTGAATGATTTGCAACATCCCTCAGAGAACATTTGTTTATTAGCACTTGTTAATTTGATTCAGTTATTTGTCTCATTTGTTTAAATAAAAAGTAGGTAGATAACTTATTGCACTTTTACCTTAGCACTAGTTATGCTCTTAGTTGCTTGTTTAGGAAGGAAATGCACTTACGATTTCTGGTGTGTTGCATTACAGACTATTGAGGTGGATTGACTACTACTACTGCTACTGACTGTTGACTACTGCCGTGGAGAAATTGATTTCTCTTCCTCTTCTATGATGGATTTCTAACTGTATGATTGTTGAACGTTGGTGCAAAATGGTGAGTCCAGATTCTGAGGGGCACCAAAAAATGGAGTGAATATGATGCCAATACAACATACAAATGTTTTTAGAGAGTCACAAATGTGAATGAAGTTTTGTGCACAGTAATCACAACTTACGCGTGTTTTTTCCGAGTCACAAATGTAAAAAAGAAAAAAAATGTGTGCACAGCAAAAAAGATTTGTGCACATCTCACAAGTACAAATCCTGTCTTGTGAGTCTTGAATATGGATTTGTCAATATGCACGCATGTGTGGATCTCAAGTTGTGGAGACACAAAACTTCAAATGGTTTTGGCACTATATTTCCATGTACCATGAGGAAAAAATCCACACGTGTATGTACCAATCAAAAAAAGTTGCCTCCAGAGCTCATAACCAATCAGTGAGCAGCAACGTTATGCACAGCACAACTGGATGTTCTTGAAAATATGGTTGAAATGCAGGAGGTGAGTAATATTTAATGAAAATGTATTCATGCCGAGTAGAAATTATTAACTGGCCTTAGATCAGGGTCATGCATTTCCCGGCAGGTACAACACAAGCCCTGCCGAATAATGCATGCACCTTTCAATTTGTCTTGTAGTGGACCTACGGTCACAAGATTTTCACAAAACATAGTGTGGGTGTCTAAGAGTTTACACTGTAAATTTCAAGCTTGTAAACCTTAAACCATATTATCTGTTATCAGTCAGTCCGCCATACTTGAACTAATGTCCAGTTGCGCTGTAGACTTTCACTTATGCTCCAGTGGTCGTGCATAACGTTGCTGCTCACTGATTGGTTATGAGCTCTGGAGGCAACTTAATTTTGATTGGTGCATACACGTGTGGATTTTTTCCTCATGGTACATGGAAATATAGTGCCAAAACCATTTGAAGTTTTGTGTCTCCACAACTTGAGATCCACACATGCGTGCATATTGACAAATCCATATTCAAGACTCACAAGACAGGATTTGTACTTGTGAGATGTGCACAAATCTTTTTTGCTGTGCACACATTTATTTTTTACATTTGTGACTCGGAAAAAACATGCATAAGTTGTGATTGCTGTGCACAAAACTTCATTCACATTTGTGACTCTCTAAAAACATTTGTAAGTTATATTGGCATCATATTCACTCCATAGTCTCTCTCTCTTTTGTCTCCTCACCCTCCTCATCTCTTGCTCCCAGCCCCTCTCCCTCCCTGCCTTTCTCTCACCAACCACTAATGTGTAATTAGAGCTGATAAATTGGATTGGGTTGATAACATTACATTACTTTGAGCCACTGTCGTTCTGCAGTATACAACACGGTACTGACTATCAAGTGAAACTTATCTCACTAGGTCCTTACTTACCCAGCATGCAACAGGGCCTGGGCAGGGACAGGGTGACCTTAGCTCCATTTTCACTCATCCCCTTTATGTAGGATCATAGTTTGTTTTCGAATCAATTGGGGATAATGCTTTTTTTTTACATTCAAGTTACATTCAGCAGTTACAGCATGCTCTGCCTTACTGTCTAGTGTTAAAATGTAGAGTGTGTGTGTGTGTGTGTGTGTGTGTAGTTTTTACCCACCTATCAGCATTACTACCATTTTCTAAGTTTTAAATGGTAATAATGCTGAAGATGATGGGGTCACAGTATCCCCACCTATCAGCCACAGTGTACCTTCCTCCTCAGCCACTGCCAGTGTAATGGTCCTTGTTTCAAAGGCTCTTGATATCACGTTAAGAGGGTTGCTGACGCATGTTTGATATAATGGACCCCTCTGCAGCCTATCGCAGCACAGGGTAGTACTGACCTATAGAGCCTTTCATTGAGCAACTCAGGACCGTCCTTGATCATGAAAAAAATTGATAGACTTTAACCGAACCATGAATGCACAGACTCAGTGTTGGTGTTCAGTAATTGGAGGAGTGGAGAAGGAAGAGGTGTGGGGACAAATTAAATAACTAACTACTTCAGGGTTACACAGTTAGTGGGTGAGGCTACTTAGTTACATGTAGCTATAGTAAGGTCATGAAATATCAGCAACAGACAAGAAGCATCATCATTGTTTTGCCACTCTCTCCTCTTTCCCTCGATCTTTTCCACCTCCTTTTCCTCCTCCTCCTTCTCCCCCCTAATCCTCCTAATCCACTGCCTCTTTCCAGCTAGGCAGAGCTGAAGGCTGTCAGTTCCTCTAAAACCTTTTCATGAGTTTATTCCAGAGGAAATGGTTCTCAACCGGTTTGGTGCCATGGTACACTTCAGCCAAACTCAAAATCCCAAGGTTGCTTGGAACAAATTGCACCTATTCCTGAAATGTTTGGAAGTATCACATGAAGCCTACCGTGGTTATACAAGACACTGGATAAGGCCCAATTCCTCTTTATCTTAGGGAGCATGTTGCTTATGTTCAGAAATCAATACTGAACTTTCCAAGATCATAGGAATAATATACAGTATGTGAACTGTGTGTGATGGTGGATTTGCCCATCAGCACACATTGATGTGGCAGCGGCAGCCTGACGTTTATATCTGCCAGCTCGTGATCCAAAGGTTGCCAGTTTCCGGTTTTAATCCCTGGACTCATGCGGAAGTTCAGGCATGGCGTGAAAACAGTAAAGACAGTAATGCCACTCTCTGTCTGTTAATACTGATAGGCCCCTTAGCAAGGTGCTCAACCCCAACTGATCCAGTGCAACCGCTCAGTATAGCCAGGAGAAGACTTGTTGTGCTGAGCAGCTCCCCGGTGTGAATGCATGCAACTCAATGTCAGTCAGTCAGTGACATTGGTCTGTCTTAACCTTCACTGTTCCTCTGCTCTTTACTCCAATCAGTTTATCAGCAACAGAAACGTGCTGAGATAAGAGATACCAAAGAAAACACTGGCCTACGCACAGGTTCTGATAGGAGTGTGTGTGTGGTATAGGTGACCTGGCTAGGGGTGACTTTGTTACCACTGGAGGTACCATTGTTGGGAGGGCACCATTTTTAAACGTGTTTAAACATTATAGTGTGTGTGTGTGTGTGTGTGTGTGTGTGGTTCCGTGGGTGTTTGTGCGCATGTGCACATGAATTGGGGAGGTTCATGGTATATAAGCCTTTTCCAGAAAAAGTTTCCTGTTTCTGGTCATTGTGTGTGTGTGAGAGAGAGAGTGTGTGTGTGTTTGGGAGTAGATTTAAGTGACAGCCAAGATTTCGGGGGAGAAGAAGGCTCGAGTGGTCTGGACCTCCATTGATTTAGGAGAGGAGTCTCCTATCGCACCAGCAACCATGAGTAAAAAGGTAATAGACCCAGCTGATAACATAACCATGACGTTTATTTGTGACTGGTGGTGGAAGAAAGTGGACAGAAAAGGAATCTATAATAAAATATAATCTATAATATAATCTATAATATATAAAGTCTTAGTACTTATTGCAAGTCCGTATTACAGTCCATAAACATCTAAACGGTTCAACAACACTCTTCAACGGTTCAACAGAGGGAAGGAAGATACAATGTTAGAGTGTGATATTGTACTTTGATCTGATCTGATCCAAACCTCTTACTGTATTTTAGCCTCACTGCACTGGATACCTGTGAACTTAGAATAGTTTAAAGATGTTAAAGCTCAAGTGACTATAGCCCTGGATAGATACCCGTTACAGTATGAGCACAGCCTTAGCTCCTCAGGCCTTAGAGCCTTAGATCCTCCCCTTAGGTAACTTGAACTTGGATTAAAAAAAAGAAACAACAACGGTGATTTTCAGAGAATTTCTTCTAAATAACGATATTTTGTAAAATTTAGCCGAGGTCAACAAACATCAAGGTCTATAATTACCAAAGGATTTTTTTTTCACGTCACAAGACTGGACTTTATTTCACTATTGTTTCTTCTATTGCTTTTAATCCGTTTTTTTATTATTTCTTACTGTGCTGTTTCATATGGCCCCTTACGTATTTACGTTTTTTTCCTTTTTATATAGAAAACGTAGGTAGGTTATTCAGTCAATCAATCCATGAATGTCAGTCAATGTCATTGAATGACTCAGTCAGCTGATAGTGATTGAGAACAGGTGAAATTTATGTTTTGTTGGCATTCTGGTTATTTACTACTTGACCTGAGATTCACATTGGCCTAAGTTCCAAAAATCACATTTTGGTTTCAATTCCATGTATTGTTTTTGCATCTATTGATATCCCTTGATATAAATTTTGTCCTCCTATGAAGTTATCTCAGACTGACATTGTTGTAGTCAAATCTATCAACGTGTTCTGTTTTGTTTCCGCATACAGTTCAAAAGAGCTCTGGGTTGGGTTCATTTTTGGGTTACGTTTTTTTGAAAGCACCAAGACCAAAAGCAGCAATGAAAACAACCTTTTTATTATTACATTTTAGTATCACTACCTTTGTGTCTTTTTGCCCATTTCTGCCTGTCTGTCTGCCTTTAGGACGCCTACGACATGTTTGAGATGGATGGAGAGATGGATGTCACTGTGAAGAAGAATAAGAAGATGAAGAAGAAGGAGAAACTGGAGGGCATGAAGAAAGAGATGGACATAGTAAGTAGAGAGACAGAGAGATGGATATAGTGAGTGATGAGACATGAATATATGACATTTTCTGTTAGATTCAGTCTATCTTCAATAATCTATATTTATATGTGAGCTTGCAAGAACACTTCTAAAATCGTTCAGACTTGGCTACTTAGTTTTGTGCTCTGATTATTGATTTCATAAAGACATACACTACCGGTCAAGCGTTTTAGATCACCCCCATTTAAATTTAAGCAATTCAAGTCCAGTGAATAACCTGTAATGGTACAAAGGTAAGCGGTAAACTGCTAGAGGTTAAAAAAAAAAGTTTAGGTTAGCAAAAACTGAAAAATAATGTAAATTTCAGAGCCAAGGTGACAGTGAGTACAGTTTCCTACACCATCAAAAGTCACTGGGAAACTGGAGGAAACTCTGACAGGAAGAGGTCTGGCAGACCCAAAGTTTCTGAGAGTCAACAGGTTGCGTGATAGGCGGCTGACAGGACAACAGCTTCAAGCACAGCTTCACACTGTAAGTAAGTCTCAGTTTCAACTGTGAAGAGAAGACTTGGAGCTGCAGGTTTGACAGGTCGAGTGGCAGTAAGGAAGCCATTGCTAAGATGGCAAAATAAGAAAAAGTGGCTTGCCTGGGCCATGAAGCACCGTATAGTCTCGGTTTCAGGTTTCTTTACTTTTGTGTGCTATATGCAACCCAACTTTTTTTCACTTTTCATCAATTTCACTTTGATTTGACAAATTGTTAATATAATATTGTTAATATATATGCTGAAATGAGATATTGTAATGTTTTTCATTGACAATACAATCTTGACACAATGGCAACCCATGAGGAAATGGCCATGCCTGTGTGTCCACTGGGTTGTTTGATCAAGCAACTATGAAGGAGATCACTGTCATACACTTGGGTGTGCCCTTTGAATCCATTCTAAATCTATGGTACCCTCTGTCGCCTCCTGCAGGACGACCATGAAATTACAATTGACGAGCTAGAGATGAGGTACAACACCAGTGTTACCAAGGTAAGACCTTCCTTCCTCCCACTTTTTCTTTCTTTCTTTCTTTCTTTCTTTCTTTCTTTCATTCTTTTTTCTTTCTTTCTTTTTTCTTTCTTTCTTTGAAGGTGACCTTCATTTTCATTTTCTTTCTTTTTTTATGTCTCTCTTTATGTCTTTATTTCTTTTTCGCTACTCCCTTCATTCCTTTCTAAGTTTTCTCTCCTGTTTTTATTTGGTCAAAAGTTTCTCTCTCCTCCCCTTATCCCCTCATTACTCTCTCTCTCCCCATCTTTCTCTTCTGCCTGTGTCCAGTGACTCTAATAAGTTATATTAAGCCATGATCACTTTATTCATCTGTTTCTTCTTCTCTCCATCCCCAGGGTCTGACCACCAGCTTTGCCAACCAGGTCTTGGAGAGAGACGGTCCTAATGAACTGAGGCCTCCTAAAGGAACTCCAGAGTATGTCAAGTTTGCCAGGCAGCTGGCCGGAGGACTGCAGTGTCTGATGTGGGTTGCTGCCGCCATCTGCTTCATCGCCTTTGGAATTGAACTTGCGAGAGGGAATCTCACCTGCTTTGATAACGTGAGTTATATTTCTATCACTCAGGGCTGTATCGATTTGCTTTATTTTTCAAAGATAGATTTCTGCTTTATTAGATAGTTCACTATGGAAAAAGACAAGGGAGATCAGAGAGGATTCGCTGCTATTGTGTAATTGCTTTAAACTGGAAGGAATAGAGAAAGACAGTACAAGAAGAGGCAGAGAGAATGGGAGAATTCAATAGTAGTCCATAGTAACGTCTTCTCTCTCCCCTCCAGCTGTACCTGGCCATCACCCTAATTTCTGTTGTCGTGGTAACTGGTTGCTTTGGTTACTACCAAGAGTTCAAGAGTACCAACATCATCGCCAGCTTCAAGAACCTGGTGCCGCAGGTGAGCTAACTAAGACGAGAACCAATACAAAGAGAGCTAGGCAATGATGTCAGCGCATGGTTGAAGTTCATCATTCATGGGACCAGACTTCAAACATCAATGAAACAGTACAGTAAATGTGAACTGAACCTGCCTGCCTGCCTTGGAGGCAAAGCTTGAATACAGAGTATGCATTTTCAAAATAAGTTTTCTTTCAAGGTTGATTTTGCAGTTTGTTGTGTATTGTGTGTTATACTAATAAATGTATTATTTTAGTATGAGTATAAATACAAACACCAACCCTTTCAGAACCCATTGGATAATATGTTTTTTTAGTTCCTGGAAAGTTGATAACAAGCCCTAAAATCATGTATCAGTCTGGTAGACATACACACAGACCCACACTCACAAACTGTCTCTCACTCTATCTCTCTTTATCTCTCTCTTTGTTTGCCTCTCACTTGTTCTCCCACCCCCCCCCCCCCCCAATAGCAAGCCTTAGTGATCCGTGATGGCAAGAAGAACGAGATCAACGCCAGCCAGTTGGTGGTGGGGGATCTGGTGGAGATCAAAGGAGGAGACAGAGTCCCTGCTGACATACGTATCATCTCCTCTCAGGCCTGCAAGGTAGAATACATACATCCATACATCCATAAATACTAACACAGGAAAGAAAGAAATACTATATGTTAAAGCAAATTAATCTATTTGTTAATGTGTTTTGTATGTCAGGTTGACAACTCGTCTCTGACAGGGGAGTCTGAAGCGCAGACCAGGAGTCCAGAATGTACTCATGAGAATCCACTGGAGACAAGAAACATCGCTTTCTTCTCTACCACCTGTCTGGAAGGTACAGTACACAGTACACAGTACAAATACAAATACACATTTTTATTATTACCTCTATTTATCCATGAGAAGTCGACTGAGCAAGCGGATGGCATGCTATACATTCATGCAATTCCATACTTTCCTCTCCCCTCCTCCCCCCTCCTCTCCCGTCCTGTCCTGTGCAGGTATAGCTACTGGTATGATCATTAACACAGGTGACCGTACCATCATCGGTCGTATTGCCACCTTGGCTAGTGGGGTTGGCAACGAGAAGACACCCATCGCCATAGAAATCGAACATTTTGTGGACATCATCGCCGGTTTAGCCATCTTTTTTGGCTTTACCTTCTTTGTGGTTGCCATGTTTATTGGATACGCCTTCCTGGAAGCCATGATCTTCTTCATGGCTATCGTGGTGGCGTACGTGCCAGAGGGGCTGCTTGCTACAGTTACTGTGAGTTACTGTGCTGAATGTGGTTAGGGACCCATCTATCTTTTTACCAATGAGCTTAGTGTCTAGTTTCACCATGTAAAATGAATGTGTCTCTCTTCCAGGTGTGTCTGTCTCTGACTGCTAAGCGTCTAGCTAGAAAGAACTGTGTTGTGAAGAACCTGGAAGCTGTGGAGACACTAGGTTAGTACACCAGACATATCTGAGCGGGGCTTGATCCCCTGCCCTTTTGTGTAAGTAAAGTATTCATTGAGAAGATCTTCATATGAGTCATATGAGGTTGGTTATTATATTTTTGTTATTGTTATTATTACTAATATTATTATTGTTGTTGTTCTTGTTCCTCCTCTGTATGACAGTTTCCCACGAGCTCCTTGAAAGAGACATGTTCCAGTGTTTTTTCCAATGAGATTACTCCAATATGTCTGTGTATATGTGTAACCTTCTAACTGTCTTTGTTAAGGCTCCACCTCAGTGATCTGTTCCGATAAGACCGGCACTCTGACCCAAAACAGGATGACTGTAGCTCACCTCTGGTTTGACAACCACATCCACGCTGCTGACACCACTGAAGATCAGTCAGGTAAATGGATGGATGGATGACTAGATAGACAGACTTGTTGGTATTTTTAGTGTAGTGTTTTTCAAAGGTGGGTAGTCCTTTGTGATAATGCTGTTGTCCCTGTTTGGTCTCCAGGTCAGAGTTTCGACCAGTCATCAGAGACGTGGCGCTCCCTGGCTAGAGTGGCTGGCCTGTGCAACAGAGCTATATTCAAACCTGACCAAGAGGGAATACCCATTCCTAAGGTACAACTATTTTATATAATAATCTGTTAGAATGATTACAATATCCAATAGACAGAGTACGTTGTTGAATGTTCAATATTTTTTGGGGACATTTTCCATCTGTAAAATTGATAATATAACTAACTAATGATGCACATTTGAACAATTGCTCTGTGAATCTGAGAAAACATTTGAGCACCCTGTGTGTAATTCCTTCTAGCCAATAGGAACGGTCTAGACAAAGACACTTCATTTTTAATTTTCAGCATATTCTAGTTATTGTATTTTTGTCTATATTCTATTCCTTGCTGCCGTAAAGACCCACTTTCCAATTGGGGAACAATAAAGTTCATATTGTCTTAATGATTATGATCTTATAATACAATGATTTGTTCTTACCTTCTCTTACCAACCCACACAGAGGCTAGTGGTCGGAGATGCATCAGAGACAGCTCTGCTGAAATTCACAGAGCTCACTATAGGCAACATCGCAGACTACCGCGACCGCTTCAATAAAGTGGTGGAAGTGCCCTTTAACTCCACCAACAAGTTCCAGGTGAGAAGAGAAGGCTTTCTTCTATCCTTCCCTCACCTACCCCACCCTAGCCCACCCTACCCTACTGTGTGCATTCCTGAAGTTACTGTAATTCACTCTGGATATAAAAGCACAGCGAAATGTCTAATTCTACACACCCTCCCACAACTCTCTTTCTTCATCCATTCTCTCCTTTTCCTTCCCTCCTTCTGTCCTCCCTAACACTCTCTAGCTGTCTGTCCATGAGTTGGAGGACCCCATGGACCTGCGCTACCTCTTGGTGATGAAGGGGGCGCCAGAGCGCATTTTAGAGCGCTGTGCCACCATTCTGATAAAAGGCCAGGAGCTTCCTCTGGATGAACAGTGGAAAGAAGCCTTCCAGACGGCCTACATGGACCTGGGAGGACTGGGAGAGAGAGTGCTGGGTTAGAGACTACTTTTCATCATCTTGATCATGAAAACTAAAATTGTGGTGGGCAAATATCTTTGAGCTGTGTGGAAAAAAGCCTTCAGCAATATAATCAAATGGATTTCTGTTGTAGTATAACTAATGATTAATTGTACATATCTGAATGAGTTTCTTCACGATCACTGAACTTGATTCCCTCCTCTCCTCTCCTGTCCCCTCAGGTTTCTGCCATATCCATCTCAATGAGAAAGAGTTTCCTCGTGGCTATAGTTTTGATGCCGATGAGATGAATTTCACCACGTCAGGATTGTGCTTTGCCGGTCTCATCTCCATGATAGACCCTCCCAGAGCCACCGTACCTGATGCAGTGATGAAATGTCGTACTGCTGGGATCAGGGTGTGTTCACGTTGTACCATGTGGATTCACAATGTTTCATTCTTCAGCGGGTCAGAAATCAGGCTGCTCTTGATTTCTGGTCAGTGACGGATGTCTATTAAGGCTGTGTGGCTTTCACTTTCACTCAGGTTGTCATGGTGACTGGAGACCATCCAATTACAGCAAAAGCGATAGCAGCGAACGTTGGCATCATCACAGAAGGCAGCGAGACAGTGGAAGACATTGCCACGAGGAAACGCATACCTGTAGAACAGGTCAACAAGAGGTAAACATGTCACCTCTGTCCACATGTCAGTGTTCATTTCTCACCAGGGCAACGCTGTACATTTCTATGCGATATCTCAGGGAATTCAAGCTCTGTGAACTTGGGAGTCCAGTGGTGACTACAACTCAGAAATACACAAACTCACAAATACTGTAGACCAGAATAACCTGAGAATTCAAAGTTTCACATGAGATGAGATGTTCTCAATGATGGTTGAAACTTAAGTTGTGTGTGAGGTATGAAGTGAGGTATGGGTCTCCACTGTGCTGTCCCACATATCAACAGTATTTAGACACGTGTGTGTGTGTGTGTGTGTGTGTGTGTGTGTGTGTGTGTGTGTGTGTGTGCGCGCGTGCAGGGACGCCCGTGCTTGTGTGATCAATGGTGGTCAGTTGAAGGACATGAGCAGTGAAGAGTTAGACGAGGCGCTACGGAGCCATCCTGAGATGGTGTTTGCCAGAACATCTCCTCAGCAGAAACTCATTATAGTGGAGAGCTGTCAGCGACTGGTACACACACACGCACACACACGCACGCACCTCTTGTTTTACTGTCTCTGTTTTCTTAACCCTTCATCCCTCCTCTTTCTTCTTGATGGGTGGGGAGTAACTAGCTCCGACAGTCTCAGTTTACATACGAGGTTTACATACACACAACATCCCTGTTGAGGTTTTATTCAGGCTGTGCTGTTTGTTATCATCTTCATCCCCCAATCACAAACATCTCTATATCCCTGGAAGGAATATTCAGAGTGTCAACATGGAAACAGCTTGTGCTCATATTTGGGTTCCTCGTTGGGATATGATCTTATCAGGGTTATTGTGAATTCTACATAGCATTTTGATGTACCTGCATACATAACAAATATATACTCTAAGAGATTTACTCTTTCTCCCCCCTGCCCCCCATCACTCCCAGGGCTCCATTGTTGCGGTGACAGGTGATGGTGTGAACGACTCTCCAGCTCTCAAGAAGGCCGACATCGGCATCGCCATGGGGATCTCCGGGTCAGACGCTGCCAAGAACGCCGCAGACATGATCCTGTTGGACGATAACTTTGCCTCTATTGTCACTGGAGTGGAGCAGGGTGAGACTCAGAGATGGAGAGGGGAGAGTGTGTGTTCCTATGTTAGAGTTAAGGGCCCGTCATAAATTTGTTTTCAGGTTTACCATGTCTCAAGATAAGAATATCTTTCAGCATGCTTTTAAATAAATGTAGCTGGATTATTATGATTTTCATCATATTTTTGAACTTGAATCAAGTCTCCAGATGAAGACTACCCAGATAGTGCCAGCCCCCAAACTTTATTTTTCCATTTTTAATACAGAAGATGTCAGAAAGATGGCTGGTTACTGTATCTGAATTAAAGTGAAAAGTCTGATCT
This sequence comes from Hoplostethus atlanticus, assembly GCA_034670405.1. Lineage (NCBI taxonomy): Eukaryota > Metazoa > Chordata > Actinopteri > Trachichthyiformes > Trachichthyidae > Hoplostethus > Hoplostethus atlanticus. The sequence goes on along the minus strand of JAXDDX010000016.1, from coordinate 3,482,245 downwards.
AATGAGTTTTCAAGGTAATAAAAACTAGACAATTTGAAAGAGTGTGAAGAATTGTAATATCTACTATATCTATACAGTATGTACCTATTGCACAGTATACAATATGTATACATACAGTATACAGGGCACCTTTAAGGGTAATGGTAGCAGTGTGAGAGACAACATGAAGTCAGTAGCATTTATAGACTAAGAACATTCCAGAGTTGACTACCTACATCGTGTGTGTATGTGTGTGTGTGTTTAGGCCGTCTCATCTTTGACAACCTGAAGAAGTCCATTGCCTACACGCTAACCAAGAACATCCCAGAGCTGACACCATATCTGATCTACATCACCATGAGCGTGCCTCTTCCTCTGGGCTGCATCACCATCCTCTTCATCGAACTGGCCACTGACATTGTGAGTAATTATGTCATTATCATTACACTCATCATTCATCTTCATCGTAGGTGGTGAGTGTCTCTAACTATCGCCATCATTTCATCCCCACTGTAGGCAGTGATAGATATGCTGTTGGTTTATGCCTCTCTCTCCCATAGTATCCCTCTGTCTCTCTGGCCTATGAGAAAGCAGAGAGTGACATCATGAACCTGAAGCCCAGGAACCCGCGACGTGATAGGCTGGTAAATGAAGCACTGGCTGTCTACTCATACTTCCAGATAGGTAAGACTGTATGTGTGTGTGTGTTTGTCTGTGCTGGTATTTAAAACATTATGTATGTTACCAGCATCCTCAGTTGTATTAAACCGGATACTTACGTCATAGGGATGCAAAATGTCCACCATAGAAGGAAATTGTGACAAGAAAGAACAAAACAAAGTCTATTTTTATTCTGGCCTGGTTCACCTTAAAACACAACTATTTCTATTCCTTAAAAAGAGCAAGTGTGTAACAACCCTTGGACTGTTTTTCCTTTCTCTCTCTATTCTAGGAGCCATCCAGTCTTTTGCAGGGTTTACAGATTATTTCACTGCCATGGCCCAGGAGGGCTGGCATCCACTGTTGTGTGTGGGGCTACGCTCTTATTGGGAGGATGTCCACCTCCAGGACTTACAGGACAGCTATGGACAGGAATGGGTTAGTATGAACAACGAGCACACTTAGCGTTGTCTTCTGCGTTAAATCTATAACAAGCAACTGTACCAAGAGCACACTTGCAACACTGTTTTTATCAGTAAGTAAGTCCTTAAGTCCTTGTCCTATCTCCTCTCTTCCCCTCTGCTGCAGACCTTCAGTCAGAGGTTGTACCAGCAGTATACCTGCTACACTGTGTTCTTCGTCAGTATAGAAATCTGTCAGATTTCAGATGTGCTGATCAGGAAGACCCGCCGTCTCTCTGTCGTCCAGCAAGGATTCTTCAAGTCAGTACAGGCCAATGTTTTTGTCGATCCATGTCATATTGAAGTAATTAAACCTGAACCATACCTCCAGCTGGGTATCAGTGACTTCTGTGTGTTTACGTGTGTAGGAACCGCGTCCTGGTGTCTGCCATAGTCTTCCAGCTATGCCTGGGTAATCTGCTTTGTTACTGTCCTGGGATGCCCAATATCTTCAACTTCATGCCTATCAGGTAACAGGACACAAGGCCTCTCATTCAGCTGGGCACCATCTGGATTAGAAATGCTAGTATTATTGATATAAACAAGGTGGAAGTAAATGTTTGCTAAGGTCCCAAACTGTTTTTGGTGCACTTTAAGTTAAGTATAAGCTACTAAAGAGGGAGCCCTGTAGAACACTGTTGTGGTTTATGGTTCTCTCTCCAGGGTCCAGTGGTGGTTTGTTCCCGTTCCATATGGTATTTTAATCTTTGTCTACGATGAGATCAGAAAGTTAGGAGTCAGGAGGCATCCAGGAAGTAAGTCAAGATTCTTTATCCATCCCTCCATCATTTATCCATCAACCCCTCTGTTCATTCATCCAATGTATCATTGATCTTGGTCTCGCTGTCTCTCAGGTTGGTGGGACCAGGAATTGTACTACTGAGACCAAAGCCATCCATCCAGCTATCCATCCATGCATGCATCCCTCATGCACAGAATGCTGCAAACCCAGTGGACCTTACTCCGTTCACACCCTGCTCCATTCACAAGTCTATATCTCTTTGTGATCTGTGTTTTTATAGCTAAATCTTTTAATGTTCATATTATATTAACATTCAAGAGCCTCCCTAAATCCTCTAAAGAAACTAAAATGGAAATCATTACTGAAAGTCATCATATAAATCAATCATAAATCATAAGTCATCATACAAATTTGTTCTTTGGCTGAGTCCAGTGTATTTGTACTAATAAAGAATGTCCGATAAATGACTGATAATGATCCCAAATCGATATCTGAAGTAGCTGCAGTTTTATGTATGAACTCTACTTCAGTTCATATCTGTGTATTCAGGCGTGTTGTCTCCATGATTCAAAAGAACTTACTCATAGGTTTCAGCGTCATTCTTTTCTTGCTCTTAGCATTGAATTGTTGTTCCTTGCACTTCACTTCACTAGAATACTTATGCTGCACTTATTGTGCATCACTCTGAATAACAGTTTGTATCTCGTCAAAGGTACCGTGTGCAGGATTTCTTCTTTGATCTACACAAAACTTTACAAAAGTTTAGTTAATAGTTGAATTGAATTTTGTTTTTGTGACTATTTGGGCGCTAGAGGGCTCTGCTGCACTGCTGGAGCAGTCAGACACAGGGATGTGTTTGCCTGCAGGGGACGCCAGAGAGCAATGCAATACTGGTTTTGATGAAGCAGCCTAGTCTAACGGAGGCTTGGGCAGATTGTACTATGTCGACTTGGGTGTTGAGAACAGTAGAGATGCACCGAGGTGGTCATAGCCACATTAAGAGAAGGTGTTCACTTAGCTACGTTTCTGGGCGATCGGCTTATACTTGCCCAGTCAAAACAGGAAGCCATAGCACATACCAATATGATGAGGACACAGTACTGACTCCTTTCCTGTGCATATCTTTTCTGGGGCTTTCTGAGTTCAGTGTCATTCAACCTATCAGAAGAGTGGGTGGGTGCATTCAAGGTTCCTTTCAAACTGTGTCTCAGGTTTGATTAGGGTGTCTGCCCTAGTAGTGTCCAATGCATGTATAACAGACAGAACTAAGGGATTCAGGAAGAGCGACCAATCGTTTGTATCCTGGGATAAACCTCATACAGGGAAGCCCACACTGAGTGCAGGCTGCTACTGGTCTGTGTGCTCACTGCAGAAGAGTGTGATCTCACCACACTACCCTTCTTGCTGGGGGTGAAGTGAGAATTTGCCAATTTGAATGAGTTGTTGATGCTGCATCAGCCCTTGTGCGGGAAGCAGGGCCCTCCCTCCTGACTCACTTGTCATGACTGCCGACCATCATGGCTGGTGTAATGAAATAATGCTTCTGAGGAATAAGCAGGGAGATTTATTCCATAATCTCACTCATGCTATCAGAGAACCGAACTCATCATGAATGCTTGGTAAAGGCACTACAAATCATCAACTCAAACCTGTGTAATGAAACATGAATGAAAGTCCTATTGTGGCACTAAAATCAGTTACAACACACAATGAAGTCCAATTTTCAAAACAAAATGTGAAGACTTTTTGCAAGTGCTGTCTTCTTCCTCTCTTGTGTGCTTAGTCTGTTCTCCTGCTGATGCTCCAAGACAGAGCAGGGAGAGCAGTTTGTTTTCAAGTGAACAAAAAAACTGCATGTTCTCCGTGGTCAAAGAAACAGGAATGAAATGTCTTTGTTTTGTTCCCAAAGCTACTTTATCTTCTGTAGAGTTCACAATGTTTGGCTCAAAACACCATCTTTATAGATGGGTTTCACCATGTTGCATCCTCAGCTGAATTAAATCAAATGCTTACCAGCAGAGAAACAAGCTGACCATCACAATTTGGCCACAAATGGGAGCTGTGACAACAAGTGAAACCAAAGGACTTTCCTCTGTTCCTCTATTCATCTTTCTTTTCCTCTCTCTGCCGTTTTCTCTTCCTCCTCTTACTCAACCTTCCACATGGCCATCCTGCTGTCACAGTGTAATACCCAAAGGGCAGAAGTTTGTCATTTCTTAGGCATCGCCTCTTTTCTTCCTTTTCTCCACTTTACTCTCTTCTTTTTCCTCCTCTCCTGCATCGCTCCTCTACTCGACTTTCCAGATGGCAATCTTGCCGTCGCGGCACGCAGAGCCGCTGAGGACGTAGCGGTCCTCGGCAGAACAGAGTGTCTGGACGCTGTCTGAGTGGGCCTGCAGCTCCTTCTCCACCGCATGGCTCTCTGGGTCCACCACCAACACCTGACCTCTCAGCTGACCGTCACACTGACCCCCGACACCACGGCCGCTGCGACAGCCCACCCAGATCTGAGGAGAGGAAAGGACATTAGGATGATGTTGATACCATACCATTTATTACCATATATTTGAGTAATATTCAACATGAGAACATTTGGTCCAAACCTATCATACATTGTCATTACAATACACAATCTGACACGACTTGGTCAAAAACTGTAAGAAACACCCGCTTCCTCTTCCACCCGTCACCCCAACACTCCACCCAATGTTCAATGTTATAAATACACCTCACGTACACAAACAATGATGATACCAATCAAATGAACAACACACATGATGGCTCCAAAAGATGTTATTGTATATAATGTTGCCATTTGATATAATAGCTAACCTGGTCCTTGACTCGAATCATACAGGCGACTCCAGAGCTGCCCGGCAGGGAGATTCTCTTAAAGGGACGGCTGTGGTCCTTCATGTGCCACAGACACAGCTCCCCAGAGTCTGCACAACCCGTCCACAACTGGCCTTGCTGCAATACACACATACACACCAAGAGGAGTCACATATATACCTTTAGCACATGCAGACATTTTACTGTGACGGGTTTCTGCTGTCCCTCATCAAATCCAGGCAAGCTGTGGCCTTCAACATGTACATTTAAGCCCTAAGAGGAATGAATGACAACCTTTTAGGCATGAATGGTACCATTAAGCTGAGGTTACATCTTAATGTACAAATGTTAACACAAGAAAAGTTGTTGGTGAATCTTTGAATGTCTCAGCTGCAGTGGCTACTGGACAGAAAGGTTACCTAAATCCAGCAACCTCACGATTTAGTGGATACCAAACATTTGATGAGGATATTTTACAATGATATGCTTGATTTCAGGCTTTAGGTTGACTGGTTTGGCTGGCTGATTGATTGGCTGAATGACTAACTGACTGCTGGCTTGCTCGATTGGCTAATTGACTGGCTGCAGAGTCACCTCCAGGACGAGGATGAAGCTGCTGAAGCAACTGGGCATACTCCGTAGGTCATCAGGAAGTGCCATCTTCCTCTGTGGTGTCCCGTTCTTCCTCAGTTCCACGATGCTGTCACCACAACCTGCACATACACAACCACAGACACTTCTGTTCAACAAATCGTTCTTATTGGTCTCTTCTTTATTGGGCAGGAGAATTAAGAAGTAATATGTAGAGACTGACTGGGTAAACTGGTTGATCACTAATGCTGACATCGCAATTTGGTGAGTTTGAATCAGATAGATGTAGACAGCAAATACAACAAGAGGGATGTTAGGGACGTAAAGCGTTGTTTTCTCTTCATATTCCCGCGAGCGAGAAAAAGAAAGAAAGAAAGTATGTTGGCACAAGTAAGAGAAAGATAACACAGATAAAATTACACATGGATAACTGACCTATAAAGTTAAAAATAGAGGAGGAAAAAAAAGGAGAAAGAAGAGGGGAGAGAGTGCACATACAGCACCACAGTGTGCCATCATGGATCTGTATGGAGGAGAGGCGGTCACAGCTGATCTGGATCTGTCGCTTCACTTTGAGACCGGACGAGTCCCACTGCAGAATGGTCCCGTCACTGCTACAGGAATATGGTTGCTGACTGGGAGAGACCGAGAGAGAGAGAGAGCGAGGCTGACATTTGAAAAGGTTGCTGAAGACACACATGCTATTTGCAGTGCTGCAAAATGTCCACTTAATAGTGTGTTACAATATATACACAGCTAACCGGACTAATGCTGCTGTAGTGGCAGGATGCTACTAACATTATAAAGTGTTGGTGTTTGGTATATACAGTACTACTCCTGACTTGTGCTGTCACATGTCTCATAGTATACCTTTAATGTTTAATGTGTCACTGACTTTTAAGACTTTCAAGACAAAGCAAAGATTTCATAAAAAGAAATCTAGATATGTTGGGCCTGTGAGCAGATAAGCCGGCTGGACAGTAACTGAACTAGAGGTAATCATCTCTACCTGTTGTGGTGATCTCTGGTGTCCACGGTGAAGCCAGTCACTTCATGTCTGTGTTCGGTCAGTTGCTTGTTGCAGGACATGCTGCGAGTGTCGATGATGTAGATCACCGAGTCCTGGGATCCAATCCACACCTGCTCCTGGACCAATCCCAGCATGCAGTTCTACAAGCCATGGAAGAAGAAGATAAGGATGAGTTTCATTACATGCTGAGTCTGAGAAAAGTAGGCTGTAAATAAAATTAGTAGTAGTAGTAGTAGTATTAAGTAGAATGTATATACTTAAGGTATGTACCAGGAAGGGGGAGTGGGAGGATGTATGTATGTATCTATCTATGGAGGTTACAATCATTTCTTTCATTTGACAACCCAGGACTGTTTATGAGTTGATATGATATTTATTTATCTCTGTTTGAATGTCTGAAAGGATTTTTGGAACTAATAAAACCAAAGCAAATAAAGTGCATTACAAGGAGGACAACAAGGAGACACAAAGAATTCAGTTTTTAAAAAATAGAAACAAATCGCAACTGTGAGATATGAGGTCAATGTGTGTATGTGCAAGTCCATTTGTGAATTTGAGATATAAGGAACCTCTCTCTATTCAGTTTAAATATCGAGTTTTGCTTCTGGTAAAAGACCAGATCTTTGTTCTTACCAGCTGCGATGCTCCGACCTGGATGCAGTCCTGCAGCATGGACCAGCTAGCTGCATCAAATACGACCACCCTGCCTCCACTCAGAGCCACCCACAGCTTAGGGTTCCCATCTCCCTCTGAGTCACTGCAGCTCAACTGACCTGGAGAGAGAGAGACAGAGAGGAGGACTACAGTATATCATCAGCAGTTTACAGGGCATAGTAAACCTGAGTGAAGATGCTGTGGCAGCAGTGAGACAGTGCTTATTCATTTATTAACTCCACTAGACGGAGCCAGAAATAGCATCTAACCGACTCAAGTAGCCTTCAGTCGATGCCAAGACATTTTCTGTAATTGGCAGTTATATGAGTGAGTTATATTTGGCACACAAACCAATGGCCCAATTTAGCTCGCAAAGTATTAATTTGAAAAAAAAAAAGAAAACAGTAACAAACATACTTTATTTAAAGAACACATCTTGCCTCACCACTCTACTTAACGTAAGTCATGTGAGTATTCACAGTGACATACTAACTGGTGGCAGTCAACACACAGGAACACAACTCACTTCACTCCAACTACATGCTTAGTATCCTTTAATATCCTCCATGGCAGATTTCCTCACTGTCCAGTTGAATGCGTTATAGTGAGTTATTAACAGGGACAAATAGCTAATCAATACACACACACAGGATCACAGCATATTATGTTACTCTTCTTTGTGTTGCTCTCCAGCAAATCTCTTCTTACCATCCTGTCACAGTGTGAACAACATTCGAGTCTCTCACAAGACAGTCATTATCCTGCCTGCCTGTACACAGCACAACAACACTAATCAGGTTATGTGGATATGCTTCGCTGGAGCATCTGTTACCACACACACACACACACACACACACACACACACACACACACACAAACACACACACACACACACTCATACACATTTTGTCCTGCAGACACGCTTACATATACACACACGCAATGGATTTTAATTTCAATCAAGTGACCCTTTTTTAAACCAGGCGAGTTGACCAAGAGCACCCCCACACACATTCATGAGGCAGTCAACACGTGCACACTCTTAAACAAGCATCAACATGACGACACAACAACTGAGAACACATTATTTTCCATTACACAGACACTTCTCTGATGCTGTGAACTATAAAGTGTTTTTCTGGTTTAATTCAATTAGAATGGGACTAAAGGGACACGTAGGTTATGAAGATGATATAACTGTTACCAGCAAGGTCCTTCTAATACAGGGGAGTTTCTATTGGGTGGGGTGGAGACTGTGTTCATTCATTCATTCATTCATCTGTAATGTGCAATATGTGATATGTCTGAATGGCCCAAGGGTATTATAGGTCTGAAATGGGAATCTGGTGCTTAAAGCATGTAAATGAAAACAAATAGTAGTCTACATTTTGGTGGCGTAGCCAATTGATAAGATTTAGTTAATATCACAAACCATTTTTCAGCTCCACAGTACATATCGTCACATTTTTGGATCGCAAAATATCGTCTCACGATATATCGTTACACCCCTGGTTATAATAGTGATCAAATATATTTCTCTGTTAGGTAAGTACATTATCAAACAAGGGTGTCAGTGTGAGGTGGAATATTTTTTATGCTATTAAACAGTCAGGTATAATGTTACATCCCCGTTTTACCTGGTGTATATAGGAGTACATGCACAGTCTGAGATTCAGCCAGGTCCAGTGATGGATTGATCTTGTGTTTCAGAGTCTCTGAGGTGGTTTTATTCACCATCATGGGTACTGGTCAACAACGCGAGAGAGAGAGAGAGAGAGAGAGAGAGAGAGAGAGAGAGAGAGAGAGAGAGAGAGAGAACAGTAATAATATCAGTACAGATGCACTCAGACCTCTGAAAGGAAAAAGATGCATTTCTCCTTTGGAGATCAATAAGTATTACAGTAGAGGAATGAGCTCATACCTTCATGTTTGACCTTGTCAAAGTAGACTAGCTTGGAGGCAGCACAGACGGACCTCTGGGTCTGTAGGCAGCCCACTACAGCATCCATTAACAGGACGTTGGTCAGAGCCTGGGCCATATACTGAGGGTCCTAGAGAGACACAGGAGCTCTATGTAAAAGATATGTCACTATAGTACAGGATACCAGTGAAACCATGTAGTGGAGAGGCTACTAGAGCATCCATTAACAGGACACACGTCAGAATGAAAACCTATTAAGTGACCAATTTCATCCAAACATTTCACAAATCCAAATCCATCCTCAAAAGGTTCACAACAGCCAAGTCCTATTTTAGTAGTGTACATATTGAGCAGAACATCGGTCAGTAGCCGGCCCAAGGATTTTCTGGGCCCTTTCGGTGTACCTTGTGTTGGTCGGCCATCTTGCGTCCGGCCCACATCTCTTTAACCACCAGACTCCAGAGGTCAGTCTCTGTCTTCAGGTTGGCCTCAAACACCTCAGTCCTGCTGGAGGTGTGGATATGAAGGGAAGGAATACGAAGGAGGAGGAAGGGAGCTGTGGAGATCTTCACCTCCTAGAGAGAGAAAGAGAGATAGATAGTTGTTTTAGGATCATTCCATTTCTTTCAAGTAAATATCTTGATTTTGTTTTTAAGCACACTTGACCTGTATGTCTCTGAACTTGGTGATTTCCAGGAAGCCCGGCCGTCCCTCGGTGAGCAAGAACAGACGCTTCTGCGTCATGGCGATTTTGCCAACGCCATGGGAGGTCTTGACACAGGACGACAACTTGTAGACACACTCGCTGTTATCAAGTTGGCCGATGACCTCGGAGGGCAGGTTGACGTCCTGTGCCTCAGCCTCTGTCTCCTTCCAGAAGGTGTAGAAGACTCTGAAGAGTTTGGGCTCCACCTGCTTCTGATTTCCTGGGACAGAGAGAAAGAAATATACAGAAGATGTACAGTAGAGATGCAAGCAGACAGACGGACACATAAAACACATCCACAAACACACAAATGCCACAGATAAAAACACACACACACACACAAACAGATGGAGTAACCGGTCCCACATTGGTTCTTGATCACATATATCAAAAGTATGTAAACTCATGTGTTAATAGATGACAGTCTGACTTCACAAGACTTCTCTAGTGTTGTGATCAAAACACACGCCCAGACAACCATTACCAACCACTCACACATGCTTTTAGTTTGACCAAGCAGCAAAACCACTTCAGTCCTGTTACAATTCTGTTTTCCTCTTCCATCTGTCCATGCATTTCACATTTCACCATCAATTAAAATCAACACAAAGAAGGAAAAGAAGCCATGCTGGGGAAAACAACTACAAAGACTTCAAAGATGCTTTATGGCATTCCAGCTATACTTGTCAGCATACAGTAGAGAGAGGCAGGAAAGATTAGAGAGAGGGGATGACATGCAACAAGCGTCATGGATGGATCGGCTACTTGGTTGATACCAGGAAATAATAGGGTCTCAATACTGGAGAATTCCCCCAGAACTAAAAGCTAATACCGCATGTAGTGTGAGAAATCAAACCAAGTGACTTAATTTTCTGCCCTTTTTTTTACACTTTAAATCTTTCCGATCAAGAAAAATGTATTCTCTCAATCCTCTGTGTCGTAAGACGCAAAACTAATGTGTCATTTATGTGTAAACAGTGGAAAAGGGGTAGAGAGAGAGAGAGAGAGAGAGAGAGAGAGAGAGAGAGAGAGAGAGAGAGCACAGGACACACTGTACTTTTTGCTGATAGAGTGTAAAAGGACAAGGGAGTTGGCCACTGGTCACTTAATTGAAAATGCTTTCATGTCATGCTAGTGGAGAGAATCATAACTACACAGTCAGTGTACAGTCAACACTGTTTTCATCATGTAGACTCAGAGCAAGTCCAATCAACACAAATGAAAACTGAACTACTGCTAAAAGACAAAAAAAAGAAATAAAGACGTAATTAGGATTTAACATTACTGCTCATTTGTGCCTCTTTTGAAGTCTTCGGTTTTCCATTATCCCCATGTTTCTTCATGGATTTAGAACTTAAATCAGCATCGCAAAAAAACACACACACACACACACACACACACACACTCACACACCAGGTGCCACCTCCTCTCTTACCGACAGTGAGAGCATCGAATAAGCGGTGTATGGTTGCTACATCCTTAACAATCCCAGACTCTTGGACACAGCGCACAAACTCGTCCTGGTGCAGATGTGTTCTGGGAAGCTCAAATTTCTTGACATGGTCATTAGACTCGACCGATGGCTTCTCGTTCTCTGTTTTCACCTAAAGGACAAGAAAAACAAACATCATCATCACCAAAACCAAATAGAAACAACAAGAACAAGAACAACAATGTCGTCAACATCACAAACAACAACAAAAAGAACATCATCACTGTGACATCATCACGAACAACAATATCATAGTCATCATGAACAACAACAATACCATCAACCATCACCAACAACAACCAAAACAACAGCTCAACACCATGGTCAATAATAACAATAACACATTATCAACAATCATCAACAACAACTTCATCAACAAGTTAACAGTTGAATTGATTTTAAGCAGGGTGGAACAGCAAAAACAGACCGGTTTGGTATGAAACCCAACATCGAGGCATGCAAAGCAAAGCAAGCAAACAAAATTAGATTTAACAGTCATCCCTTTCCACTCATCCTGAGCAGGGTTCATAACTCCAAACACACAGGTCATACCGCTTGTTCATTGTTTCAGCTTAACTTGAGGCGGGAGGCATTTTGACGGGAGGTGAAGGGCGGTGTGGGGAGGTGGGGTGGCGTCCTCCTTACCTGAGGTGGCTTATCTTAAGGCTTTAATCATAATAAAGTGTTCAGATAGGAACAGTTTCATATGTACAACCTACAATACAACCAAAACTGGCAAACGTGGACATTATGTGGAACCAAAACCGAGATTCAATCACCACTTGTACGAAAAATGACAAGGGGTAACAATCAATGTGCAAGCAGACTGACCTTGAAGATGAGTCTCTTGAGTTCAGGTCGTCTGTCGGCCTGCTGCCTCTCCTCTCGGTGCAGCGAGTCCACTAGCCATGTGACCAGCTGGGTGGGGAAGATGTCCATGTCCGTCTTATAGAGGTTCTGGAAATCACTCAGAGCCTCCAGGCGTCGTGAACACAACGTGTTGATGAAACCACGCAGGTAGTAGAACCTACAGGGAGATAATGTTGTTATTGAACATGTTGATACACTGTCTTTGGACAACAACGGACATTGTGAGAGTCAGTACGTGGCCAGGCCTGTACAGTTTTACTGGTGAAATGCAGAAGATGAAGAGGAGGAGCATGGGGAGAAGGAGAGGAAGAAAAGGAGTTGTTGGAGAAAAATATGCTTAGTCATTGTGTTCAGTGTTGTTTCATTTTACTGCTATCTGTACTTGTCCATTGTGTGCTGAAAGACATCAGCCAGGTCAGATGCTTGCTGTCATACAGGTGCTTGAACCTAGGCATTCATTTTTAAAGACTGTCTGCCTTCACTAAGTCATCCTGCTCCCACCTTGCTTGATTTATGGTCATGTCAAGAAAAACAAAGAAGAAAATGATTTGTGAAAGGATGAAAGGGAGAGCACGGGGAGTGATAAAAGCAGAGTACCTCGCCAGCAGAGTCGAGTTCTCAGGTGGGACGCAGAAGATAGCCTTGCCAAGCTGCAGGATCAGTTCGCTGTAATAACTTTGGACAGAGTGGAAGGACAGAGAGGCTGGGAAGTCTGGGAGCTTAAACACCTTGACAGGCTTAGCAGGAGTCCTAAAAGCTAAGGAGAGAGAGAGAGGGGAGAAGAAGTGGGGAGGGAGAGGGGGTGAGGACAAGAAAGAGAGAGAGATAGAGGGAGAGGGAGGGACAGAGAGATTTCTTTAACATTTCCCAGCCATGTTCATGGTCCCTGCTGTGTGTCACTCTTAAAGCTACAATATGCAACTTCTTTACATTAAAATAGCAATAAATCAATAGTATATATTGTATATTATCAGTCTGTGTCTGTCTGTGACCCTGAGTGTACATGCTTAAACCCCCCGTTTGATGTTTGGGATGTTTTGGGGCGCTGTGGTAAAGTGTTGTATGGGCGTGGCCAGCAGTGAGCGGGGTCGTGGCTATCGAGGTGAGCTAGTGGCCACAGTGCAGGTAAGTCATAGCAACAGCAACAATGTCAGAAACCAGTAAGAAAGGATCAAACAGACAAGACCCGTTCAAAAACGTGGGTGAACATCGGCATTACTCTTTTTTTTATTGCAGATTGTTGGTGTTCACCTCTTCAACGCCTGTGGTGGCTTTACTGATGCCATTGGACAACTCATCAAGATGAGTGACAGGTTGTGGGGCGTGAACTTGACCAATTGAAGGGGAGGAGAGCAGGACACATTTCACTGACTCAAAATGAAAAAGTTGCATATTGAAGCTTTGAATTGGCGTATACCTGACACCCCTAAAGAGATCCTTTAGTTCATTAGATATTTAATTCTAATGCTTTGCTCCTATTTACTCCACTATTTTCCAAGAGTATCCCTCACTGATGCTTTGGGACATTTCAATGATATTTAGAGAAACAACTTCTAAATATCAAAACATGTTCTATAAAGAGCAATAATGTAAAACACTAAAGCAGAAAAACAAAAAAATAAACATCCAAGACCAAATCTAGGGTGCACAGTACTGTATCTGTTGGTCTCACCTGGGTCAGGTATGTTGATCCTGGTCAGCAGTGTGTGTCTGTGGAAGCTGATAGGTTGCTCGTCTCCCAGGTTAGGGAGGCTCGTCCCCAGTCTCTTATTCAGCCTGCTCTCTGCAATCGAGCTGTTTCTCCTGGCTTGAATCTCCTGCATGGTGGGTCTGCGGGGGTTTTCAACCATCGCCTTCATCCTAGAGGACACATAATAGAAATATACATTTATTATGGTTTGCAGAGGTGCTGCTGTTATGCCTAGCACAAAAAAAACGACAAAGCATAATATGTGGAAAAAGTAGTAGATCCATGGGCTTCCAACGGTTAAGAGCTGACTGAGTGTTGAGTTGTGTGGGGTTATGGTTATCAATTAAAGCGACAAGTCAGAGTAGCTAGTTAGGTCAAGGCTTATTGACTAGGTTTAATAACTTACTTCTGTGTCTCAGAACGAGTGTTGAGTTCCATGCGAGTGAAGGCATCCATTTTCCTGTTGAGACGATCCTTCAGGAAGGAATGGAAGATGTGGGTCTCCAACACCTACAACACATTCCCGTTAGCTCTGAGCTGAGCACCCAGCACCTCGCGGTCGTTGTTGGTCGATCACAATGCCACTCTGAGTCTCATAGGCATCGTTTTAGGGAATTTCTTGGCCATTTTTTGGAATTATGGTTAGTTACATCACTTAGCCTTAAACCTTAGGGCGAAGAAGAATAGCTCCACATATATCAGGTCTACATGCATGTTGTCTGTCTATCGCGGCCTCTATGGATAGACAACACCTTTGAAATCTAGACCCAGTGTCAGTAACCTTGTGACTGTTACTATGCCAGAGTAAACTGAAATAAACCAAAGGACAAATTTACAGGTCTATCCTCGCCCCAAACATTTAGAAAGTGAATAATACATTGATACCAATGAGCCCATGGACATGGATCACTGCTATCATTGCATTGGGACATGGTTATGAGATGTTTCACAACGCCAATATTGCAATTATTGCCTATCAGACATAGTTTGAACAAAACACACTCGGTTTGTTGTTTAGCCTTAAGGCCCCATGCTTTAGAAGGATTAAAACAATTGACACCACAACTTTTTTTCAACTTCTCGTCAGCCATAACTCAAGCATCAACCTCTAGTCTTCAATAATATAAATGATGACGTATTAGTTACATAGGACTGGATGACGTGTTTGCTGTAGGGTAGACATCCACAAGTGATCCTTTTTGAACGTCATATCATCGCAGTTGACTAGATGAATGTTGCTTTTCAACTTTAGGAAACTCAGGGGCACTAATGGGTGATAAAACTACAAAATCTTTCAAACTCACTTGCACCAAGTTAGTATTTACCTTCTTGTAGAAAAGCTGTTCAGCTGGCTCTCTGGTCTTCAGGAACTCCTTACTGTTAAACACTCGGTGTTCATAGTTCAGATGACTGCTGACATCCCTGTTACATCCAGTACATATATACAAACACATTGCAGTAGATGTCAATATGCAACAGCACACACCATGATAACATGCATACAACACACACACACAAACCTGAAGATGTTGACGATGAGTTCTAGTGTAATCCTCTGGATGTCGTGGTTGAGGTTGCGTTGCCACTCCCGTCTCTGTGCACGCTGCTCGTTGACGTCACAGCAGCTGACATGGTGGCACTGATGCAGGTCAAAATGTATCTGCAAGGACAGACACCTGGAAAACACACTCATATAAATACACAGGTGCTACTCCTCCTACTATCATTACATTTGTACATATGTATAGTTCAAGCCTACAGTATATCCTTCTCCCATTTTCCAGAAAAGTTTAATTGATGACCCTGATTGGACAAAAGGAAGCGCTGCATCGTTTGTTATTATTATTCCACGTCAGTACCTCTGTGTGAAGCAGTCTGCAGCGGCCAGGGGAATCTCTGGTAGGTCAACAGTCTCAGAAGAAGAAGTGGAGACGCTTCCATCATCGACGTTGATTAGGATCAGA
This sequence comes from Hoplostethus atlanticus, assembly GCA_034670405.1. NCBI lineage: Eukaryota > Metazoa > Chordata > Actinopteri > Trachichthyiformes > Trachichthyidae > Hoplostethus > Hoplostethus atlanticus. The sequence continues at coordinate 3,466,653 of JAXDDX010000016.1, read as the reverse complement.
TCATCTGTTTCCTGTGACAGGAGAATTTTGTACCCAATCTGTACCCAATTTGTTATACTGGAGAATTTTAGCTAATTGAGAGGGGTGTGTACTCACAGAGGCTACCTCCTCAAAATGACTGATGTGACAGCCCATGAGGAAGGCAGTAGGAGCCATAAGGAAGTCCAGCATGCCCCTGGCTAGGACAGGAACATAGGGCTGCTGCCATGACAGAGGCTGGAAGAGAGAGAACAGGGAGGCATGAATGAACAGATTAATGGACCAACAGATGAATGAATGGATGGATGGCAAAGTGAATGGATCGAGTCCAGACCTTTCAATGTTTCAACATGAAGTGTTCAATTTTGAACTGACCTGTAGAAAGAGCAACAAGCTCTCTGCCAGCAGAGTGAGTCTGGCCCAATCAGCAGAAAATAACACTAGCTTCTGTTCCTGGAGCAGACAGGATATCACCTAGAGAGAGAGAGAGAGAGAGAGAGAGAGAGAGAGAGAGAGAGAGAGAGAGAGAGAGAGAGAGATAAAGGAAAGATCAAGAGAAATATTGCTCAACACAACCACAAGCGGTGTGTGTGTTACCTGTAGTAGTTGTTGTGGCCTCAAGCAGAGGAAAGGTAGATGGAGGTCTAAATCTACAGCTGGGTGGTCTCTGTCTTCTCTGGATGGCAGAACGATGATCAGAGGACGCAAGGCAAACATCTAGAAAATATACACACTTTTACTGTTCTTACTAGTCCTCGCTACAAGGCAGATTTATTTAAAGATTTTTTTATTTTTTTTTTGCCATTATTTTGAGAGTTAATAGTGGAGAGAGACAGGAAAGACTGGGTAAGAGAGAAGGGATGACATGCGACAAACGTCCTAGGATTCGAACCCACAACATCACGGTTACATGGTATGCGCCTTAGATCGGTGAACTACCAGGACACCCCGTTAACGAAAGATATAACCAAACACACCACATGTAACTGTCCAGGCGGTGGGATGGGCACCAGCGCCAGTTTGGCTGCAAACTCCTTCATCCGCTTCTCCAAGTCTGATAGACGACATGTCCTTAACTGGACTAATAAACTAAAAAAAAAAGGGAGAGAGAAAGACAGAGACAGAGAGAGAGAGAGAAAGACAGAGACAGAGAGAGAGAGAGAGAGAGAGAGAGCAGGAAAGAAAAACAAGAAAGAGTCAGAGAAACAAAGAAAGCAATCTGGCTAGTAGAATAAACATTACAACCATGCTGTGAGTCTGTAAAACATAGAAGGTTTTTATGAATTGATAGCTAAGCTAAGTTATGGTAACCAGTTTGCTAGTCAGCGTTAGCTCCCATTTAAATGGGTTAAATGGGTTGAATAGGCATAGTGTAAGCATTTTTACAACAGTTTGACAGATGGCTGAATCTTGAATCTTGAATCTTGAGGCATGACACAGCACACTTGAGACCAAACCTTCTTGTTAACAGAAAAACATCGGGTGAATGGAACATAAATCAAGAAAAACTATTTGATTTGGCTTATATGGTTAAGCTAAACATAAATCAAGCAAACCAATTTAATTGGGCTTATACAATATATTTCAACATGAACCAAGAAAAGCAATTGATGTGGGTTTCTCACCATGACAGACATTCTTTGAGTGCTGTGTAATAGGGATGCTTGGATATGACACAGAAACCATAGGCAGTGTAAAGTTTAGAAAACTTAGAGGAGCCATTGCCATTCTGGTAGGAAGGTGTCCCTTCCTGCAAAACACAGGAAAGACAATCCAACAGTGAGTAGCTCTCATGTAAGGCACCATGTTAGTTTACTGTAGTATAGTGTGGTAGGTGTGTTATCTATATTTAGAAGAAATGCTGATGGGTTAATCTGCCAACAATTATTTCTAATCGTTTCTTTTTCCATTATATGTTGTTATCTGCATTAGTTTGGCCCCATTGCCAATATACTATCTATCTCTACAGGCTCAACATGTTGATTGTGTATCATCATCTGTCGTGTTAGCGTTATGTACCAGTAGCCTACAGACTGGCAACACTGCATCACATAGTTGCCCAGAAGTGTATTGTGTGTTACTACAGTGTATTCAGACCATTTGCAATAATATACTCTTAAGTGTTGTGTGTTCAGTTTTGTGTGTAGTGTTGTGTACCAGTATAGGTCGGTACCACTGCATTACTACTCCGTGGGTCTGATTGCCAAATACATCAGTGAAAACCAGGAAGTGGAACTGTTCTTCTCTCTGCTCATTGGTCACTTGGAGCCCACCTTGTAAAATATAAAGAAAAACAACATTTACACTTATGAATGATGTGTTAAAATTAGGAGATGCTAAGTTGGACCTTAAGTGAAATGATATGTGTATGCATATGTATGTGTGTGTGTGTTTTTATGTGTGTGTGTGTGTGTGTGTGTACACATGGCATGTGCCTGCTCTACTGTGTTTGTATCAGTGTTTCAGATGTGTCACTTAGTGTTGTGTTTAATGTTAATGTGACATCACAAAAGTGTGTGTGTGTGTGTGTGTGTGTGTGTGTGTGTGTGTGTGTGTGTGTGTGTGTGTAAACACCAGGGAAGCAGAGCTGAGGCAGAGCCATGAGATCAATGTCGTTAGGAACAGTGACGTCTTCACTTCGACCTCCTCCTTCTGCTGCTCCTTCTGCTCCTCCTGCTGCTCCTCCTCCACTGCCACCTGCAGGAACGCTAGGGTCTACAACAAAACAAAAATAAGACGAGACAAAGACATTGATGTTACAACATGGGTGAAATTATTTGTTCATAGAATCCAAAGAGCCTTCACCCCGCCAGGCCAGGGACCACTCAGCAACCTTGCAGAAAAACATCCTCCTGTGGCTCTGTGGCGAGGAAGCTGGTCTAGTGAGACACTCCTCCAAGTTGTGGATGATGACCCAGGCTTGTGTGAGCTGCTGTTAAATATGTGATGCTTAATCACGTTGATTTTCATTGGCTGTCACTTTGGCTACTGCTGAGGATAAGGCAGTGGTAATGTGGCTCCGTCACAGTAATAAGACCTGGTGAATTGATAACTGAGTTCAAATTACCAAGCCATAGAATTTGCGTACTGCAATGTTGTTACCAATGAGTTTTATGAATATGGCCCTGTAGGTTTTAAAAACCTGCTAGACCAGATCAGCTGATACCAGACCAGTAGGTACTAAACCAGACCTTGGCTAGGGGGCGCTGCAGCTGAAGGGGGTCGGTCTCTCTTCTTTCTGATGAAGGAGCGCCGCCTTGCAAGTGGCCTCACCACTTCACTGTCATCATGCTGTCTGGTAACGAAGGGAGGGGCCAGAACATGCAGTACCTCCGGCTCCAACAGGGGAAGCTCTGGGGCCCCATTGCTGTTAGTGGCCTGCTGAGCGGATTGAGGGGGGGTGGAGGGAGAAAGAGAGCACATTTATTACTTTATAAAACAACAGAGAGAGATGGATGAGAGAGATGGATGATGATGAAAGAATGATGATCCGAGGAAAATGAGATGGCGCCCAATACATCGCTTCTGTCAGTGTCAAGTCAATAAAATGTACTCACAAGTGTAAGTGTGTGTGTGTATGTGTGTGTATGTGTTGTACCTGGCAGAGCTCTCGGAGTTTGTCACTAGATGCTCCCACCACCACGCAGGCTTCCAACAAAGCAGGAGGCAGATGGTCAGCCATCACTAGAAGCACCACAGGACCTAGTAGGACCAAGGAACCCTCTCCTGGTCCTCAACAGAACCAGACCTGGAACCCACTCAGAACCGCTGAATCGCAATCATGTAGCCGGAGGAGGAGAGGAAGAAGGGATGTGCATGAGAAAGAAATAGAGAGACAGTGAGAGGAGGAGGAGAGATAATGAAAGATGGAAAAATAGAGACAGAGAGACAGAGAGAGTCAAAGGCATAGATGAAAATAAGAAATGGTACAAACTGGTACAATGTACAAACTGACTGAACATTTACTCTTTCCCGTTTGTCCACAAATGGAAAATCTGTCCCATTTCTCTCCTCTTTAGCTTCCTTCACAAGGACAGCATCAGCTGATTAGTTGCCTTTAACTAAGCATTGCCTTTAACAAACACATGCTGGACTGACACAACAACACAGACACTATCAGGCTTTTTTAAACAGGGTTATTCTGAGAGGCTTACTCTAAAAATGATCTTGAAATAGGGTTACATTATTTTACATTTTTTTGTTGGTGGTTGACTGCTCAGGAACTCCTATGAGGATATAAGTACTGAAACTATAAATGTCCTACAAAAGGGAAATATTTCTTTGAAGCCACAATCTGCGTCACGTACAGACAGTTCAACCTGTTTTTCTAGTAGTGCCAATTCATTTTTTCTTTGGTTGTACCAGTGCAACAAACAAAACCCAGCCAGGTCTCAGGTCACATGCAATGCTTAATTCAAACATTACATTTCTTTCCGCTAGTTTTTGACAAAGCAAAATACAGCTTGGCGATATATATCTGTTCAACCTATATGGAGTATTCATCAATTTTGTTAAGTCATCATTATTTTGGCCAAGATCAGCAGATCAGATGTCTAGGAACAAACCAGGTAGGTTAGGAGAAAGAACTACTGTAGCACGGCTTTTCACTTTCTTTCTTTGCTAGGTTTACAATGATATCTTTATCTAGCATTTTAAAATGATTTTTATATTAAAAAAAAAAAAAAGCAATTCAGGAGATATGGGGTTTTTGTATTTCTAGCCAAGTTTTACTGCTGTTGTGTCATGTGATTCTGAGTCACAAGCTACAGGTAAGACAGGACGAGTCTAGAGAAATATGTCTTGAACCTGATCAATCGATTTGCTAATCTATCTATCACAAACATATCGTGTCAAAGTTATAAACATGGGCCAAGAACTCTTACAATCGGTCAACATTGGACATGACCAACCTGCTTCTCCTTAAGACATCCGTGAGGTTTCTCGTTCATTCCCATTCAGATGCATGACAGCAGTCTGGAGCGAGGAGCCGACCACTGGGACTGCAGAGCGAGCTCGTAAACTACTGGAATAAGTTCATCCCCTCGCGTGTCAGAGGGCTCAGCCAGTAGCCGCGGGCAGCACTAATGTGTTTGACCATACACGGCACGTGACAGTAAACGCTGTATTATAACGGTCATCAGTTAAAACATTAAGTCCAAAACACTTGCCAGTTGCTAGGTCCGCAGCGAATGCTTGTCCAATCACACACACAGGAAAAAGGAATTCAATACAAGCTTGTAAATGGACAAAAAAAACAACTTAGGAACCGCTGTCATGGCGATCTTCCCTAATGTGTATGTTGCCATGGTGATGATCAGTAGCATGGGCATCTCCTACTGCCCCCATGCTTTACTGGGACAGTACCATGAAATCAAAGAGGTATACACACACACACACACACACACACACACACACACACAGAGAGAGTTGTCATCTTAATAGCGTTATGGTGAAGAAACGCACACATCGTAACATTTGTTGAATTGTGTAGTTTATTATACTTAACTGTTGAGAAGAAATGTGATCCTGTTTGGCAACTCGCAACTTCTGTGTGGTTCCAAAGACTCAAACCGAGACTATTGATACCTTACACATGTTCTTCTCTCTGTTTGACAGCCTGCTTTCACACAAGCATTACACAAACATGGGCATTACCGTTTCATCACTTTATAATGAATTACAACAAAGGGCACTGTTGAGGAAGAAGTTGTTAGTTCCTCTGTATGAAATGAGTGATTTCTCCGTGTTTAGTACGGGAAGTCACAATGTAATGAACTGTATTATCTCCCGCTATTTTCCTACTGCACGAGACTGCCCGTTGCTGTGTATTTATTATACCGGCAAAGTGAATAGCGTCCCGGGGGAGTCAAACAAACATTTTATTCAACACCTCTCAACCAATAGACCTGTTGATAAAACTGAATAATGACGGTAGGATTTTGATTAAGTCAATCTTGAACTGCGCATGTCTGAGGTGACCCTAACAAACCCACTGATTACTGTTTTGATTAGTGTGGCTGTAACCTCTACTGGCCGGAAGGTGGCGCTGAATAACTTGAGTGTTAAACATGATGAGCGTCGACATACCATTTAATACGTTTTTACGTACGTATTTAATACGGTTTTATTCTCACCCGCACAAATTGGTCACGTGTGTATTCTGTTCTGTATTACTTTAGTTTCATTGTGCAAACGAATAAATAAATGAAAGCGTGGTAGCACTTCATAATACTCTCTTTCCTGCATAACTATTGCAATAGAGTGCACAATGTCTTTTGATCATGTAATTTTCCTGATTCATTTGGAGATGAAGTGTAGTCCCTACACTTGCATTCCTTATATTATTAGTGGTACATACAGAAACGTGTTTACTTGTGTTCCTGTTTCTAGCACTAGTTGTTTTAGATTGTGTATATTTTGTAGATTGAAAGCACATCTAGTCATTTATCTGATGAGTATTTCAATACGGTAGTGGTGTTGTTTTCTATTTCCTCAATAAATGAGCACTAGCAACAACTGCTTTGTCTGGTTACATTTGCAAAACTGTAAACTAATGACATGTAATATTTCTACTCCAAACCCTTTGTTGTCTCAATAAAAGGTGTTGCTCAAAGATTAATGCTGTAATGTTGTGTCTAGTTCTCACTTGTTTAAATACAATACAATACAATACAATGTGTTGCTGCTTTGTGCCCAATTCAACTGTAGCTGTTCTCTAACACAGTGACTTATAATCAGTGATTGGCTTTTAAATCAAAATGTGGAATATTATCAAAAAGAATATTTTAGTGACATTTGTATGAAATCACAATTTTCAAATCAGCAGCACAGCACACATTAAAAAAAAAATCACAGTAAGACTATCGTGTGTTCCCACAACCAAAGCTGTATAAATTCAAATCAACAGTCAGAAATCATACATGGCATTGTATTTCATTGATCTTTCCGGAGCAAGGCATTTGTCAGATCAAAATAGTATCTAAAATCTTTTAAGATAGTTCAGCAGCAAAGGTAGAGACCATTTTCCCCCCAGACAAGTTTCTTGGTGGAATGGAAACATCTCAGAAACAGCATTTAGACTGCAACATTAAATCTCTCCATTGAAACCAATAGCAACCAGATTCCTTTAGGAGGAATGGCAGCTTCTCTACCAACTGTAGAGGAAACAGTATTATTATATTTTATCACCAGGCACTTTTTACATGATGCAAAAACTTTTGTATTGCTACCTGAAATTACTGAAAAGCATTATGTTAGCATTGTAACATCGCCATTAAAATCAATAGGTACTGCTAGCCACAAGTAGGTAGTAGGTACCTGAAAAAAATGAACAGCCTAAAATTCAAAATGTTAACATGTTGACAGAACCCTTGGGACTCCTTAGCCAAATGAAAAATAGGGCTATAATACAAAGGTGCTTTTGGAAAGCCAGGCCCAGAAGGATTCCCTAATAAAAACTCCTGCACACACACTATATGCCACACTCACTCTAGTAGAGTTCCTGCATTTCTTAGAGGGAAACTCAGTGATGTAATTTAAAATTATGCTTCTCTAGATGAAGTCTCCCTTTAACCCAGAAAATAAAAGATGATATAGCAATCATGTCATTGATTGTCGTGTAATCATCTGCGATGACGCAGCTGGCATGATAAGAAGTGCAGATGAGGACAGTGCATTTGCCTGAGTACCCATAAACGCAGTAAAGAATGCCCTCTAGGGTATAAAGGTTACAGACATATATCTATGTAAGGTTTTCACTTGTGGCATTCACGGTAGCTCCTCCAACTGAATTAAGCAATGCTTACTGGGAGGGAAATGTGGTGCAGATAGAAGCTGTGACACCAAACTGAAAGCACCAAACTAAAAGGTCTTATGTGTCTCTAGTAGGTTAATTTGGTCATGACACCCCACTGACGGGATTTTAAGGTTTGCATAGATCAATCACTGGCTCTGCACAGACAGAAGTCTTCTGCATTATTCTTTATGCAAGCATGAGAGGGATAAAGGCCTGAGTGTTTCACCACAACACGTATACATGACTATCATTAAATGTCTCTGTTTACCCAAGAAAGTTTTCGTGGCGGGGTGGAGAGGTTTCTGGAACAGTATTCAGACTGTGTGATGCTAAGACTCTCCACTGAAATCAATACTAATTCTTTGAGGTGAACTAGAGGCACCATTCAATGGTAAGGGAAATAATGCACATACACTAACTGTCCTATTCAATAACAGTATAAAGCTGTTGTGTGTCCCTACGTTCTTATTTGCAACAAACGATGCTATTCGGTGGGCATGCGATGCCAGTCTTCAAGTCTTACCTTCACGTAAAAGATTTTATTTTTAACAAATCTTTAGGGGGGCTTTAAGAGCCTATAGTGAACAGGGTCTGCTGGAGATGGGCCTTACGTAGGGAATGGAGGAGAGACTAGACTGCACAGTGTAGGCTGTTATGTATTGTAATAAACTTTGCATACAGACTTATACATTAGTGTTAACAGTGTTCTCAGGACTAGGCTAGACAATATATGGTATATGTCTCAACCTGCTTAAAATAATCCTGAATGGAGGCTTCTCTGCTAACTCCCATGTTTACTTTTCTTCTCCTCTCATTTTGCAATGTTATGATGCTCATTAGTTTACAGTAGTGTACAGTGAAGCACTATAGACTTTCTGAGGAAAACAGAAAACTGGCACCATGTGAACATCCTCTCTGTATAGCAGGATCCAGCTTATGTTGAGCTCATCATTGAAGGCATAAATAGAAAATGCAATTAATTTACCAATAACAGAGCATTAGGTTGGGTATACTTGATTCAATTGAAAGTGAACACTGCACTGGTATCATGTGTTATAAAACTTATAAAACGCTTGAGGTCAAATATAGGCCATGATAAACTTTAACATCCTGTGGCAACACAGTGGAATAACACGACTATAAGGAACAGAGGTACCAAAACATATTCTTTGTCTTTGTCAGCCTTGTCAAGTGCTTTCATGACCTTGAAATGACATTCTACATGACATTTTAAATGTCATTGTGAACATTGTGGATGTATTGGCACAACTAATAATACCAATGAGTATTGCGACATGCAAGCTAGCTTGTTGCAATTTGCAGTACCTTCATTTGATCATTTCATGTTTAGGACAAAATTAGGAAACTTTAGCCTACAATTTGACAACTGTTTGGCAAAGAAAAAAATGACAAACTAAAATATCAAGATATTGCATTGAAAAGGCTATGGAACATAAATGCACATATCTATGCTGTGGAGTAGTGGAGAGATACAGCAAGTAACATTTCTACAGCATTTAGATTGTGTTCATTAAGTAGACAACTATGGAGACTATGGAGACTGCTATGGAGACTATGGAGACTGCTAAGAAGAGACTGCTGTCTCCATAGAGCTTCAAATCTCGCTATTGCTGGATGCACACAGCCAGTGTGTGTACAGTAAAATGTGGCTGTGTGAGGTAAAATCTGTCTAAAATAATAGTGACCTGCTGCAGCAGCAATTTAGGGGAGCTGGCAAAATGGCATACCATTTTAAATGATAGTTGCTAGACAGCTCCACTGCACCAACATGACAAAGTTCATAAGTGTGACAGAAAAAAGTGCTCTGTGTGCTTCCCATTTAAGAGTTTTCAGAACCAATAGGTAGCTTTTAGAAGATATACAGTTAGTTTCATTAGTTTGACCTAACAATCATAGTCAACTGGCTCTATGCATTTTACTGGATCACTCTACCCTAGAGCAAACTTATGTAGTCCATCTAAGCAGTGCAACCCATACTGAAACAGGCCGAGCTGAAATCCACCGCAGATATGTGAGGGTGTCAATTTTTTGTCTCCTCGCCATTCTTCTTCTTCTTCTCTCCTCCATAATGAACATATATCCATCCTACCCAGATTCCATACAGTAATCCATCCATTAATTATGATGATCCTAGTTCCACACCTGGTCCACTGGGCCAGTGACTGGCCATGTTTTCTGCTGGGTGGGTTTGATTTTCTTCCACAGGAAAATCTTTTAACGCAGCTGTACTGAGGAGTCCAATGAAGAGCGTCAGCACTGTAAATCAAATTAATTTGGTATGATCTCCATTGGCTGTGGCGTGTGCTTGGTGGGAATAAACCTAAACCACATTGAGTGTGTCCATCCTCAGACAACAGAGTGGTAGTCAGTCTTTATAAGACTCTCCCAGTCTGTCAGTTTCAGCAGAGCCGGCCCCTGACTGGTGCTTTCTCCGCTAAGGCCCGCCTCTCTGGGCAAACCCACCAATCTCTGGTCCGGCTTTGAGCTGCTGGGCTCCCCATCAGGGTATATGACTAGGAAACAGGCAGTAAGGAAGCCAAGGAAGGAGCCTCCAGAGGCCACCATGGGAATGACACGCACGCTGCCAACTGCCTCTACCACAGCTCCGAGAGCCGAGGCTACCAAGATCTGGCTGATATAGACCTGGAAATTAAACAAAATATAGTTGCACCACAATATAACACACCATAATGACAGTTGTGCTTTTCACTGATTCTCATGACACCCTTGGCTGAAAGTACTACAATCTGACTGATGGAAAAAATACACATTATTATATAGAGTAGCAACTAACAATATAATACATTAAACTTTATGGGGGCACATGATGGACACAGCCTATATTAGATTGTTCTCTGTGGTTTAGTTTAAAGAAGATCAGGATTAATCAAGACTGGGTCGTATATGGGTCGGCTCATTCTTATGGCAGATTGTTCTCGAGATGGATAGCTCTGGGTCAGTTTGGAGAGTTATACTGTCTAAGAAGAAAAACAACAACGAATGCTCACCTGGCAGGATAAGATAGCACAGTCAATACCAAAACCTCTCCGAGAGTTTTCGGGACTGTGCTGGATATACTGGGGAAAAGAAAAGGGGAGGAGACATTGTCACTTTTCAGCTGTAAAATAGTAAATCGTTCATTTAAACAGCTAACAATATCCTGTGTGTACGTGCTTGGATCTTCTCAGATCAGTCTCATTCTACTGTCAGTGTTCAGGGGTGGTGTGCATGGATGTACGTGTGTGTGTGTATGTATATACCTCTTTGATTTCATGGTACTGTCCTAGTAAAGCATAGGGGCAGTAGGAGATACTCATGGAAATTATGCCCATGCTACTGATCATCACCATGGCAACATACACATTAGGGAAGATCGACATGACAGCGGTTCCTAAGGTGAGGAGGGAAAAACGTTTTGTGTCCATTTACAAGCTTGTATTGAATTCCTTTTTTCCTGTAGATGATCTAGTCTACTCTGGTACCTACCTATTGAGAATCCCAGTGTTCCAACAATGTAGATGACCTTAATGCTCAGGTCAAAATTATCCAGGGATTTCTGAAGGAGGGCTGGAGGGAGGGATGGAGAGAGGGAAACAGGGAGAGAGAACAAGGAGAGAGATCGGGGAGAGGGGTATGATGAATTCACTGACCACTCGTGCCAAGTGTGCATACAGTACAGTTTGAATACAGAATCCTTGTGTACATGTGTCAGAGAGAGATGGATAAAGACAGTGTGTGTGTGGTCTAACCGGAGCAGACAGCAGCAGTAGCAGCATAGACCACCAGTCCCCAGCAGCCCATCTGGACTCCTCTGTGATAGTTCTGTAGCTCTGTGGAATTAGCTGGTGCCTGAAAAAGCAGAATCATTGCAACTCCGTGATATGAAGCTTGGATAGGTAACCAAAATCATAGTGTATATGTCTATATTTGGCTTCTGTAGGGTCACCGGTATAGATAACTGTGTGTGACATGCTGTGTTTATGCTATGCATAATGGTCCCCTGTGGTATTTAACCTGTCCAAACAAGTCAGTTAAAAACACAACCTAAGCGTGTGTGTGTGTGTGTGTGTGTGTGTGTATGTATGTATGTGTGTGTGTATTCATGTCCCTACCGTGGGGTCACCATGGTAGATGACTTGTCCCATGAAATCGGTATAAAACACAGCTTCAGCTATAATGGAGAACCACGTCAGGAGGTGACAGATACACAACCTCCACAGCTGCCTTGGCATCTATCAAGGATAGAAATGGATACGAGGAAGGCGCCATGGAGAAAGAATTCCACAGAAGTGGACCGCCAGTTTGTAATTCTACTAAAGTAGACACTTCCCTAAAATAGCATTTTTTTCTGTTGTTTAACGAATTGTAAGCTCTTTCCAATGAGATTTAAACATCTTACATTTTTAAACAAACATTTTCTGTCGATCATATCAGGCAATACATGAAGGCCCCTCAAGTGAGGGCCCCTTGTTTAATGGACCAGGAATCATTTGCTCCTCCTGGCACAATCCACAGGCAATGTATACCCAGCATTTCCAACAAGAAAATATGTTGATGTTTGAACATTGGCTAATGACAAATAAGGAGGCCGCCATCTTTATGCAACTTGTCAAGCGGCAGCAATTGTGAGCAGCTGTGGTGCAACAAAAATCAAAATGACCAATAAAAACCTAAAAACCTGCAATATATCTTAAATAATAATAATGACAGTTAAATAAGAGCAATAACATCAATATACATTTTCATATTTCAAATTTACCTTCAACATGGACAACCAGAGCAGTCGTACAGTCGTGCCCCCGTCTGGCCCCCCCTCGCTGTCAGAGCCCTCAGATGACAGGCTGCTGACCGAGAGCTGCAGCTCGCGCCTCTCCCCACGCTGTTGGAGCTCACACAGATCATTCAGACTGCGAGAGGAGGTGATTGGCTGAGGGCCCCCGAGGAGTGACCTTCGGTGTCGGTAGCGCTGTGATCCCACTCGTCCATAGTAGGAGAAAGTGAAGGAGGGCTGCAGAGAGAAAGGAACAGAAGTCAACTTCATTATCTTTGCAAGGAATTATGGTGGTCAAGTTAATATCATTGCTAAACATGATGTAAATACATATACAATTTGAAAAACTAAATTATGTTCTTACAACTATCACACGCATGTAAAGTATATGAATACAACATTTCTGATTATGATTATTATGATAAAGATTTTTTTTATTATCATTATCACTGTACTTGTCTGTAGAAGGTGTGTGGGTGTGGTCGTGATGAGTTTGAGGCATTGGAGGGGCGGTCGCCCAGCCTGGTGGAGGCATGGCCTCTCACTGGGTGGGAGAGGCCCGAAGTAGACATGCCCACTTTGACACCGTTGGCAGCCTTGGTCTGCTGAACCTTGACAGGAGGGCAGGGAAAAAACAGTGAGTTTTGTTTTCCTGAGGGGATCCATATTGCCCTTATTGTAGCCATGACACAACCAGAAAATTATTTTCACAGGGAATCGAGCCAGAGAATTTGCAAAATAAACCAAAGGAAAGCACAAAGCAGATTGCTGGGGCTACTTCTGTAATGTGAACATTTGTTTTTCTGCTGCCAGTCATATTAATGACAAAAGTCTACACAAACACTCTCAAATCAACGACTTTAGCAGCTGACTAGTCACACTGTATCTTACCTGTGTGTTTAGGAGCGGGTCCTCCGTGCTAGGACTGATCTGGAGAAGAGGCAGAGGAGGACCGTCTGTCTGCTCCTTAACATGGGGCTCAAACAGACTTCTGGGTTCCAAGTCCACCATCCCATCAAAAAGGGGCGGAATACCACAAGGAGGAGGAGGAGGATGAATAGGGGGAGACAGTGGAGGAGGAGACGAGGACCCAATGCTAGGGTTTGATGGCAGGACGGCATCATCTGTCTCTTCCGGTGTCTCTGGGAGCACGGGATGTACTTCAGGCAGGAAATTATGCGTGTCCAGGTCAAGGTCAGGATCCAATTGGATTGTTGCATCCGGCATGGCTAAGACCGAATCGCTTTTACTCCGAACACGCTCAACTCCAAGGAAATCCATCTCCTCTTCCTCAGGATCTGATTCGTTGCCCTCGCGGTAGGGGGCATCCTCCTCTCCAATCACGTCAAGTGAAGACGGGGCATGGGCATTGGGCTTGAAAGAAACTTGGCTGGTAGAGGACCTGTCTCCTGTGCCTTTTAGCTGGTGGGTGGGGATGAAAGGTTGCTCGGGGATACTGAGCATGTGCAGTGTGACAGAGATGATAAGGATGATGGCAGCAAAGAGGAAGAGAACCTGTTCCTGTGACTTAAACACACGTCCCAGAGCTGTGTCAGTCCAGTCTAGACCACCTAGCATGTAGCCGACTGCTCCACCTAGCCCTGGGGAAAGAGGGATGAAGACACAGACACATGTGCTCATGATCAAGTCCAAGAGATAAGGACAAGAAGACATGTGTGTGACTTTGTGGACATGTTTAAGGAATGTTTGAAATTGCTTTATCTGGCCTCCTGGGGTACGCATTTTTCAACTACAGTTTGTATTATGAGTAACTCACTGTAAATAATTTGTGGTGTTTGAGAATGTATGGTGTGTATGTGTGTGTCATCTTCGGCATAGGCATCGATGTGGAGGGCAATGTCTTGTTCTAAAAAAAAAAAAAAATCACTAATGTCTAGAGGGTGTGAGAGTCTGACTGGATGATCTGTGTGTTACCTGCAGAGAAGGCATGGATATTTAGAGCCATATCTTGCTCTTCAGTGTCAGCAACATCTAGAAGGTAAGCTCTGATTGGTCCCTCAGAGGCATCCGCAGAGAAGTCCAGTACCACCACGCCTACTACAGTAAGGATAATGCCAATTGGCTGGCTGCCGGGGGTGTCGCCAACAGACATGCCTATGAAAGATATAACACACATGGTCTGCACAGTAAACAAGGACATGCAAAATAGTCCCTCCAATATAATATGAATATCCAATGGGTGCTCCCCTTTAAAATCCCTCACCTATTAATGAGCCATTTAAAAACATGGCCACTCCCAGCAGCACGCCCACACACAGGGCCAGTATGAAGGGTCTTCTCCTGCCCCATCGTAGAGTACAGCGGTCACTGGCTGAGCCTAATATAGGAGTGAAGAGCAGACCCAGGATAGGACTGAGGAACCAGGTTAAACTGTAATACTGCTCTGGAAGACCTGCAAATACACATAGAGACAAATAGATAGACAGTCAGATTAGGGCCAGGACAGGACTGAGAAACCAGGTCAGACTGTTCTGGAAGCAGGGGAAGGAAACAAAATTATTTTACTATTTGTTTGTGCCAAGTTTAACCTGATTTTTGTTTTGGTTCAAATGTTCCAATCTATATGTAATAAATATTATAACAGTCCAGAATATTAAAAAATAATGGTCACATTCTTAACATCACTTCCATTTTTGTTCTCAGAAGTGGTTGCTTCCCCTGTTAATGACACATATATAAATATACATATAGATGTGTGCACATGCACACACACAAAGGGAATGTGAGACAAAATGCTGTATGCTGTGGTGAAACTCAACCACAGTGAGTGTGTGGAGAGAACAACCATTTACTCAATATGTTCCACAGGAGGGAAACAGCATGAAAATCATTGTAATGCCAAGTAGTGGTGAAGTGGTCCTCCTTAGCTCAAAAGCTCAAGGCACCAAATGTGTAGAAATTAAGCATCTGTGGAACATGCCATGTTCCTCTGTGACAGGAAGGGAATGTAGTTGTAGATTTACGATGCTTCACTTCTCAAGCTCTACACTAAAACCATAAGTTGACTAAAAAATATGAGTGGAGGATTATTTTCATGAAGGAGAGATGGGTATGGGAGTGACATGCAATAAAGGTCATGAGCCTGATTCACACTTTTATGCAATCTTTCTTCAACTATGCAGTCAAAGTTTTCTTCAATGCATAGTTGAAGAAACATTGTTCTTCAGTGGCTTCCTCTACCAACTGTCTGTATGGAAGCACGGACATATATAAGTATATAAGTTAAAACTGACTCCAGTTTACCCTGTGTTCAAAACACAGAATTAGGCCTCAGCATGCATTAGAGTTGGGAAACACTCATCTTCCATCAATGCCCATTTTTAATGCCCATGCAATTGGACAATGGCTTATCAATGCTTTGGCTTTGTCACAGACATGAAACATTACCTATACATGGGAGCCATGAGACAGTTGGAGTAAAAAACAAAAACCGTACCATTGAAGATACAAGGTTTCTGTATGATGACGATATCATGATTTCCCATCCTTTATTCATGGTGCTAAGCTGTTTATAGTTTTGAATGGAAACTTCTCATGGAGGAGAATGCAGTTAGCTGTGCTGGCTGGCTGTGCTGGTTAGTTCTCACGGGAACAACATATTACCCACGCTGCCTTGCTCTGCTCCTGCCTTCTCTCTCCCATAAGTCAAAACAACCGAGGAGTTTCTGGCATCAAGAAAAAAAAGAGACACTTTCATCTCTCCCCATTCTCTTTTTCTGGCCTACAGTAGGACTAGTTCAATGTTGTAAAGCTACTTTGTTGAATCAACAAGTGAACCATGCTTTTGTTCAGAGTGCAGCACTGTCTTTTTTAATCAACCGATTGTGGGTTGTGTTTGTTTAATACATTTGACTATGTCACTCTCTCACATAAGCAGAGGACACCAACTGCCACTGTTTGTGTTAAAATGTTTCAACAAAGCATTCAACAGAACAAGACTTGATGTAATGATCGAATGGTTTGGTAGACTATACTGTAGGGATATCTTGCCCCTGGCTTGCTAGGCCAGTGGTTCCCAAAGTAGGGTCCAGGTGACCTCAAGGAGTCCTTAAGGGATTCCAGGGGGGATGTAGTAAAATGAGGAATGTAAAATGTAATTATTATTTAATTCACTAGATTTCGCTCCCTCCACTGTTATCCCCCCACCTAGAGTTATTAAAGTTAGGCAATTCTGTACTAAATCATATCGAATAAAATGCCTGGTCCTCTGTAGCTCCAACACTGCCAGAGCTACAAGGTCCATTCCCACTGGGTCCACACATGTTGATAAGTATACTCTCATGGCACTATAGGGTGTTTTAGACAAAAGGGTCCACCGAATGATTAAACACTGCTAATGATTAAACAAACTGCTAGTACTTCAGCCAGTTCACATATTGTGAAAGTGGTGTTGTAACTAACTGTTGCAACACTGCATGGGGGACATTTTGGCTTTTTGAAATGTAATTATTTATTTTACTTCAGACACTTATTATATTTGGGGGAAATGTTTCCATATTTCACTTTTCCTGAATGGCTTGTTGCCAATGTTAGCCTTCCTTCATGAAACCTTGGGGCATAGCCAGTTGCCAGTTGCATAGCCAGTTTGTGAAAAAAATGTATCAAATAAAATTCTAAATGTCAAAATATCCGATTAAGAAACATAACATTTTCTGTCACGCCCAAAGCCACTCAGTCACTATGTCACAGTAGTCACAGTAGTCCTTATTTCTCTCACACAGATGATAGAGCAGATAATCAGCAACAGGGTTTGGTAAACCATTTTCTGACAGAACCTGAATAAATTCAGTCTGAGCATTGAACCTCGGCTCTTTAAAAACACTAGTCCTCTACAGGACAATGACATCCAGAGCATTAGTTAATGAAAAGAAAATCTACAGTAATTCAATACCTGTTACAACACATTTTCTATGTAGATTACCAGAACAGCAACAAAACAAGGAGCAGATGCTTAGGAAATGGGGTCTGTTGTTTCAAAAGCCCCCTGAATGGGTTCTAGTGTAGTGTTTTTAAACTGAGTTTTTTCCAACAATATTCTGAGCGGTAGGAAAACAGTGAGATGAAAATGTGCTGTGTTAGACATTCTTGCCATACCGAGCCAGGAGTAGAGGCCTTTGTTCCATTTCTGCTACAGTGGCAAACCTGGTAGCTAGCTACATAGCCCCTGACTGGCCACTGCTGGGCACACAGGCTACACGACACACTGGCGGAACCAAAGCAATAGATAGTTTGGTCATTGCAGTTTTTAGTGAGAGTCAAGTTATCTCCACAACCTTGCTGTTCTTAATTGAGCTTTGGTTTTATTGCAGCTGATAATTTAAAGATGGGCATATCTTTCTAGTAATGTTATGGGCGGTATTATTACATATTTAAACCCAACACTTCTTAGTTGTAGAAAAGGGGACAGCAGCAAGATGCTCACAGCATAGTCTGACCAAACTCCATCAGTGGCTCTGGGTATCCCAAGACACCAACCAGGGTAAAACTTTGCAAAAGATAGCAGCTAGGGTAAATACAGCATCCTACACATTACAGCAATAGGATTCTGAAGTCAAGTGTCTATTATCCATCTGTAGCAAAAGAGGTGTAATCAGTGTGTGTCCAATCTCCTTACCTATCTAAAGCAGCAATGACATCACCTGTGTGTCTATTTATGTGTGAGAAAGAACGTGCATGTGTTTGTGTCTATGTCCTTATCCTGTCTGCTCACCTATCTGCAGCAGCACTGGCGTCACCAGGGCCGTTTCCATGGCGTAGCAGAACTCGCGGCCGAACATCACGGCCCCGTGCATAACCCAACGACGCAGAGGGATCCGCTCTCCTCTGCCCTTCTCCTCTTCTTCTTCCCTAGGTTTCTTCTCAAGGAGGCTGGGGGCCTCCCCCACCTCCTCCCCTTCTCCCGCCATCACAGGCAGATTTGATTTCAGAGGAACCATTCTTTTGCCGGATGGGTATATTTCAAGGTATATTTCACTATAACTACTAACAATTGTACTGTAATATAATATGCTGACAGAACATGTAATATCCAGTGCTAATTTTGATCAGTCACTGTATAAGAGCCAGGAGAAATCCAGCTATCCAGTATCCCTGTTGATGAATAGCTTTTGTATCCAGAGATAGAGATAGACACGGGAATGTGATCAGGACACAAAAAAGTAGCAAACAAAGGGGGAGAAACAGAAACAGGAATCTTCATTATCAATTAATAGGAGTTCCATGTTCAAAAAAACGACATAGTAAAAACATCTTCACATCCATACAGAGGGTGATCGTTCGATCTCTGATTCCTGATTCCTAGATGAAAATTTCACTTTCACAAGAGAGTGGTGGTGCTCCTCGCTGTGTGTTGCAAGTCAAATCCATATGAAGAGTTGAGGAGTTCCTGGGCAGCTCCATAGAGAGGGGTATGTAGAGGGATGAGGAGAAGAGGAGGGGAGGAGAGGGTTGATGATAAGGATGTGTGTTTCAGTAGATGTGTTTGCGGTGGTTGATGTGTGTCTGTTGAAGGTTGTGCGCACACAGCTGTTGGACTGTGTGTGTTTTGAGTGCATCAAAAGACCTCAGTGTGTGTGTGTGCATATAAGTGTGTGGGGGTATGGCATCTGTGAGTATGTGAGCCAGGGTCAATGCAGGTGGAAACCCCTTGGCACAGGCCCATTAAGTCACACAGCAACCTGCAGAAAAACAGACGTCAGTTAGAAAGCTACAAATTAGTACAGAGGAGAAAGATGTCCAATTTTTGGTTACTATGTGAATTTAATTTTTTATTCTACAGATACTACAGGCAGCATAATGCCGAAGTAACAGGAACAAGTAGTAAATATTTGCTCCTTTTGCTTAAATCTTATTTATATTTCAAACTATCAAACTGTGGTTCAGGACCCCAAATGGGCCGAGGGCTGTGTTTTAAGGCAACTGGGTCCCATGATCAGAGACAAATGTTCCTCTGGCTGAAATGTCACCTGAAATGATGCAGACAGGCAACCACCAGTAACGATCAGCTTATTGCAGGTATAAACATCATGTGACAGATCAAAGGAACAAAGGATAAAAGACTAAAGCCACACCTTGGCTATCTGGATAAAAGCTGTTGGCTATAAAATTCCCATTGATATATGTTATGTCTATATCACCTGTATCTTCATAACCTTCCTCATGGTTTAATGGCAGCAATGTCGTAGCTTTAGATTCCCAGTAAACTAAACATAATGTGACTGAACACTTTTTTGACATGGGTCAAATTCATTTTAATACAAATGCAACTAGAAACTGCAATTCCAAATGAATTCACATTGTTAATGATATAGCATTAATTCGCTGCGACTCATTAAGAGGTTTGATATGACAACCTTCTCATGCCAGCTTTTTCCCCACTACTTTAATCAAATAGAAACTCAATGAATTGAGCCCTAATTTCTATCCCATTTACCTCCTGCACTGAAGCTACTAAATGTTAACAGTCAAAACAGGTAGTTACAATTAATTACAATGAACGACTCCTTTGGAATCCTCACCTAATGCCAGGTTGCTTTGAAAATCCCGATCAACTTGCCGTTACGATGTGATTTCACATGGAGAAATAACCTGTGTAGCTGCCACTCCTTATAAATTTTGTACAGGCACCACCCCTGACTGTGTGAGAAAACAGATGGAAATGACTCACAAGAATTTGTGTGTGTGTGTGTGTGTATGTGTGTGTCTCGGGGCTTCTTGAACCGACACGTTTTGAAGAAGGGAGGCTTTGCTAACGTTAACGTTACCTAACGGTAGAGTCTACAACAGAGACAATAACAAGTTACTTACTAAGAACTTCCCTTACGAATGCCATTATTAAGCATTTATATCATCTGGGGATGATGGTTACGGTGGCAGAATGTGTGTTCTCTCAGGCTGGCCAAAAACACCTTACTCTAGCTACATCAATGTTAGCTTCACACTGCAGGAGCGTTCAAGCCCGGCTTGCTGGCTACCGTAGCTAGCTAGGTTGGTCACTACACGTAACGTTAGCGTGTTGCCACAGGCAGACTGTTGCAACATACCTGAGATTTACTCCGTGTCTTGTAGCACCAATTCCATTGTATGTTGTTCCAATTCTGATGTATGTTTTCAACAACGTAGAACTCTCGATGTAAGTTAGCTGTGTGGCTAACCTTAGCCAGTTGACCATCTGGTTACTATGCCCATCGAGCTCATTGGTTGCCACAGTAACAAAGCGTGGGCAGGGGAGGGGACAGTCAGAGGGCAGCTAACGTATGAGATAACGTCACCAAAGTACTCACCTACGGAGAGCGGGGCTTTCATAACGGTTTACTTAGCGGGAAAGCGCTATTACTGAAGCTACAATAATAATAATAATAATAATAATAATAATAATAATAATATATTATTATAATAAGAAAATAGCAATAATCAAGCAATAATTATAACAATAGCAATAATTTAAGGTTTATGTTTTACAGTAATGTGCAATGTACATAGCAATGGTGGGGAAAATTTTGGTTTTGGTTCCACATTCGTCATGTGTGTTTTCGGTCAGTTTTGGCTATACAGTGTTATAAAACTGTTGGATCAAAATTGCTTTCTCAAATTCTAACATCTTGCCCAATATTTATTTACTTTTTAAGCGGAAATTGGACTAAATTCTATCTACATTATGATTTTATTTTTTCTTCCCCATTCTCTAGCAGTGGTGAGGTTTTCAACTGTGGTGGCCCACCGCTGGATGAATACAACAACAATCTAACAAGCATTGAAATAGTCAAAAATATGACATGTAAATTTGTATTGCTCGCTTTAGCAGATATTTTATTGGCACCATGATACATAAATGTGAATTTACTGATGTAAATTACATAATGGACTAAGGAACATGATGATTTGAATTGTTAATTTGTATTATATTGAGACAGCATGCATGATAACATGGTAATAATGAAACATAGACTATAGCTAGCAGCTGAACGTGGTTGCATTGCCTCCTATTGTTAATTTAATTTGACACCTTTATCTACAAAGACAGATCCTACTGAGAGTAATACTTTCTATATCATATTATTTATGATATATACTATATTTAAATTAAAACATTATTATCACAGGCAACAATCCCTATCCAAACATTTACAGTGCAGTTGCTCCTAGTCTCTCCAACAACCTCTCAGATTTTAGTTCTAATCAAGTAAAATTTCCTTTGGGCTCTGAAAGTCCCCAAAAGGGAATGAAATGCTGCCCTCTCCTGTGAAGAGCGAACTTCACTCCCAAATATGTTCTTAGGCAGTAGCTCTTCTAACTTTTTCAGATATGAATGTCACCCTGGAATCCACACCAAAACATATCACTAAACATATGGGGAAACACCTCACAGGTTGTGATCCATTTCAGGTCCCGACTCATCATGTTATTGAATCTCATCCTGTCCATCATTAACCCCCATGCATTAGTAGAAGTAGCTGATCCACGTATGAACTGTTTTACAGCAAAGGATGTGTGAGTTGGTAGTTATTATTATTATTATTATTATTATTATTATTATTATTACTGTAATACGTCTAGAGTAGTTTGGGGTTTGGCGACTTGTTCAAGGGCACCGCACAAGCTCTGTTGTCTTGTGTGATGACTCCCCATTACGGTATATCTCTATATTGTGAATTGTCAGGCTGGTCATCATTATTATATTATCAATGACAGCATTGATTGTCCTTCCTGAGCTTTTAGAACTGTGTAATGATGTCGTCACTGGTCAGCATGCCACTGGAGTCTAGATATATCATCCATGTTTCCACTGGAAAATCCAACAGCTCAGTAACTTTCAGTCCCCCAAGTGAAAGGGGATTTAAAGTGTGTGCTGGTTCCCCAGATTAATGTCTCTCTGCAACGAAGGGGGAATGTTGGTCATCATGATCACATTACTGGTGATGGCGTTGACTGCCCCGCCTGAAGCCTTGGAGCTGTGCTGCATGCTGATGATGTCACCACTAGTCTGCTCTGCCTCGGCACGACGAAACAAACTTCTCATGGTGGCCTAGGGGAGCGAAGAGGAACGAATGAACCAATGAATGATTAAATAAAAGAATGAATGGAATAAAGGAAGGGAGGAAGACAAAGAAATCAATGAATATGCACACACACACACACACACACACACCAGTCTTGTTACCTGGAAATTATTAGTAACAAAGCAGTAGACCACAGGATCCATACAGCTGTTCAAACTGCTGAGAGTGACAGTCAGGTGGTAGACTATCACATGGTGAGGCATATCAGGGTAGAAGTACACCAACACCTACAGTACACAACAACAAGGTACAGCCATGTGAGATTCAGTGCTCCTCCGTAACTATCTATCCTATCTATTCAGTACTATACTTTAGTACCTTTCCATCACATCCTATTCACTGTTTAGTACCTGAATCTGACATACTCCCTGCTCACCTGTCCGTAAGGGTTTCAGTGGTGCAAAACAAATGGTGAAGCAAGGTAAAAGGATGCTTCACCCCCATCTCTTACTCACCTGTCGGATGTGGAAGGGTGTGAAGCAGACAGTGAAGATGACCAACACGGTAGTCAGCAACTGGACAGCTCTCATCCTCCTCTCCCTGGGGAAACACAGGTTAAAATCCCCCACTGTGACATCCCAGTACTATCCCAGTACTACCCAGGCACTATCCCTGGAAATGTGATAGTGCCCTATATACCATATAGTAATATCTATGGTACTCCCTTTAACATTTGTTATACCTGCTCTGCTGCATCAGGCGGCGGTCAGCTAGCGCCCACATGATCCGCAGGGTGAAGACCACGATGACGATGAGGGGTAGAAAGAACTCAGTGATGGTGAGGAAGAGGAACTTTGAGAGGCAGCAGCCCGTGTGCCGGAAAGCAGTGGAGAGGAAGGAGTAGGTGACCACGATGGCAATCAGCCAGACAGAGACACACACACACTTGGCCACGTTGGAGTTACGCCACCGACGGGACGCTTCAACCTGCAAGGCCAAAAGAAATGAAGTAGTCTTTTACTATCCTGCTGTGAGAAAAAAAGAAGAAACAATAGAGACAATGCATCCAGTGCATCTTAAAGGGAGATTCCACCATAAAACAGAATTTTTCCTGTGATCAGTCTTGAACAGAAGAAATGGGGAAGAAAGGAAGCGAGGAAGGAAGGAAAACCTTGGAGAGGAAAGAAGAATAGAAAGAAGGAAGACAGAAACTGTGGCTAGATAGTTACAAACACTCTCCACCACACCCACCTGCACTATGGTGAGGTAACGGTCGACACATATGCAGGTGAGAAACAAGATGCTGCAGTACATGTTGACAAAGTAGCTGAAGATGTGCAGGTAGAAGCAGGTGAGACAGGCTCCTCCGCTGTAGTAGAGCAGGATGCGGGTCGGCAGAGAAAGGTTCGCCAAGAGATCCGTCACCGCCAGGTTGATGGTGTAGATCACCGAGGTGGTCTTTGGCTTGGTGCGGCAACAGAAGACATACAGCGCCACTGTGTTGAGCACCATGCCCACCTGGAAGAAGGAGTAAGAGCAGAGAGGAGAGGAGATAAAAATCAGCCTTCTGTCAAGCTGCCAACTCTCAGCCAACTTGTCACTGTCTGTCAAATACTGGGTCGATAGAGAGTTTGTACAGATTGGCTACTGAATAGATTGTTTCATGTATCATATACAGGTTGAGGCTCCTCACATGTGTCAGTCACAACTTTCCAGAACTTGTGAAAAACATTCTGATGTTCCCATTGATACTTGTGTGTTTTAAGTTTTTTATTTTTTTTAAACTTTTCACTGGTTAGCAATGGTTTGGTTTGGTCCCAAGGTTCTGAAACACATTTAAGATGCAGGATTATTACAAGATATATCAAAGGAGCCCTGTCTCAAGAACATGAGCGCCTACCAGGAATATGATGGAGTTTACGACCATCAGAGCGATCCAGAGGCTGTAGAAGTCATTGTAGAGCCCCTCGTCTAGATGAGCCAGTCTCTGAAGGTACGGCTCCATACCACTTCTGTTACTGGGACTGGCAAGCATGGGCAGTACAGGAAACGACGTATTGACGGAAACCCAGGACTCAGAACTATTCACGATGTTCATGATGATGATGACGATAAGAATGGAGGTGGTAATAATGATGATGAGGATGATGATGATGATTTGGGGTGGGAGTTGAATCCCTATCAGAAAAAATGAGATGTTGCTTTGTTAAGTGGATACTTTGAATTTCAGTAGGCATCAAAGGGTGCTAGCTGCAAGCTAACTAGGTTGTTACTCATTGCATTTCAGTGAAGAATGCTAACAATGCTAAGAAGCTGCTTTTTGGTAACTGAAACCGCAATGAAGCAACTACAGTATTTTTCCACAACGCAACAAATATTAGTGAAGAAACATCAGTGCCAACATATCTGGAGTCCATGACATTGAATCTAAACAATGTTCAGTTGAGTAACAAACTGATGAAGCTCATAATGTAAAGGTGAGGAAGTTAAATCCCTTGTTGCAATGTGCAGTTTAATTTGGTAAATTAAGCTGATTCTGATGTTTGTCTGTTTCTGTCATAGATTGATGCCTGATCATTTACTAATAAATTTCATGCTGGATTCTATTTATTACCCATAATATGACAGTAAAGTCATAAATTGCGCACACATACAACATTAAGTGGACTCGGGCTCGTGAGAACAGACATTTTTTGTATCAGAAACAATAATTTTCTAAGATTATGTATACACTCTCTCTCTCTCTCTCTCTCTAACTCTCACACACACACACACACACACACACACACACACACACACACACGCACACACACTCCACACAAACACACCATCTCCACTCCCTCACTGCCCTGTCCTCAGTGTGGTTGTTGCTGTTGGCATGGCCATTATTGACAGAGTCACTTAAGGCCAATAGAACATTCCCATTCATTTAGGCTGTATATTAGTTATAACTAATTATTAGTTATCTATTAGTTATTTATCTACAGTTATATTTACACAAGAACAGACAATCTATTTTTAACCATGTAGCCTGCAGTTCTCTCCCCAAACAGGGAGGGAACACATCTAATTTCCAACTCTTTATGCCCAAGATGTTTTCATCTCTGTCTAAACAAGAAGAAAATGTCATTCTGTTTCTCTCTGTTTAAAAAACTAAAAGTGAATCAGATCTGTGCCATAAATGTGATCTTAGGTCATGAATCTAATGTTTGTGTCTGTGTAAATCCATCCTACATTTATAGAAATATTTTCTGATCTCAGAGATGGGTTGTGTGTTTGTTTACTTCTAAGAGAGAAAAGTGAATTATTCTCGGAGATGGGGAAGACAAAGTGAAATTGTATGAGACTCTGTGTATGTGTGTGTGTGTCTGTGTGTGTGTGTGTGTGAGAGAGAGAGTGTGATCAACAACAATAACAATACATTGCCTCTGCTTAAACAAGGGGTAATTGAAGTTACTAGTCCATGTAACACACCCACGCTCCCAATTCCAAAACCAAATAGACCAGATGAGTGGTGATTTGTGCAGGATTTGAGAATAAATTATATTGTCCCTAGGGGTCACTATGACCCCTATTGTCCCTGACACTAACGTTGTTTTATCCAGGATTACAGCTAATTCAACCCAATATACAGTAGTTGACTTGTGTTCCACATTTCTCTCATTTTTCACATTTTTTTCACAATGCTTAACCTGCCTACAAAACACAAAAGGCAAAACACCAGCAACTCACGACCATCAGGCCCCTTTTTCTACATAGATTTTGTACATATTCACAGTCGGTGATAATGATAATGTCCTACAGGCATCAACTCTCCTGCTGTTATGAGACTTTATAAAACCAAGCACTAGAGTTATCTTGTGACCCTTCAACTAGGAAGAGAAAATATACAAATACCCAAATGTTAAGTAGAAGGTACCAGAACTGATCAATGTTATGGAAAGCAGAGGGAACACAGCGACTGTACAGTATATATCTCAATGGGATGAATGGAGAGTGAGAAGCTGTGAGAGAGAGAGAGACTGAGAGATACTGAGAGAGATGTACATGTATCCTGCCCTGTCATTTACAGCCCATCAACTGGTCAATAGGACAGAGCATTCAGGATCTATCAATGACAGGCGTAATAAGGAGGGAGGGAGGGGGGTGAAGGACACAAAAGGAGAGAGTGAATGTAAAGGGAGGTGAATTCTGCTTCTTGAATGTTAACACACTATCCTAAATGGTCCATTTAGCTGTGTGGGACACATTTAGCTGAGTGTCTTCAGTTTGTTGGACTGAGCACATTTTTTTCACTTCCAAATTGATTGACTGATCTATTGATACAAGGACTTGCAGTGCGCAACAGTTTAACAGAAGTTTAACGTGTATTTTCACCAAGAGTGAAAAGGGCTGAATTATTGTAAACATTGAAGTAACTCACACATGCATTTTAAGTTACGTTGGGTTAGGATATCACAACAAGCTTACGGATCAAGTCAAACTCCTCAGGAATCCATGGGAATACACTTCCATTTCAAGTATATTCCCTAAATAAGCCAATTAGATTCTGGATTGGAGCTTTATACGTGGAAAACCTGTCTGGTCACATAAGGTTAAGCATCACATTTTCCTTTACTTGTAGTGTTCCATAGAGTGTGGACCTAAAATGGGCTGAGGGCCTTCTGCTATTGGGTCCTCCCATAACAAATGTACTTTAATTGCTCATGTGGATCCCAGGGTGAAAAGGTTTAAGGACCCCTGGTTGTTGTGCTGTGTATGGGCATGGCCTAGAATTAATCTCTCACAGCAAAACAATCATCCAGATGATGAAAAATGTAGTCCATTCAGACTAATGAGAATAACATGCTCAGCTGAGGGTGAGGCATAATGTGATTCACCAACATTAACAAGACCAGTCCAGCCATACACCATTAAGGGCACTGAAGGAAATAAATGGGTGTTTTCACAGTAATACCCCCTGGTATTATTCAGCTTACTGGAGCTAATTCATCATCATTAACAACACTAACGAGTGTTATGAGCGTTGCTCGGGGGAAAGTGTGTATTAAAACACTCACTTCCTTTGGTCAGAGATAAATGATAATGCCAAGTCATACGTTCCAGGGGCTTTCAAAGATACTGGCTATGTTTCTATTACCAGAGTCTCAAGACCTGCAATGTAGAGCAGGTGGAAGTAGTGGTAAGTCCTTCAGAGCAACCCAGCTAGGGGCAGTTCCCAAAAGTCAAACTTCAGGATATATCTTGGTATTGGGGTCATAGTTCAGCACACTTTTAGTGGTAATTTGTTGAAAAAATGCCAGTACCAATTGTAATTTAGCTTTTGGCATGTTCAGGAAACTTAACATTATGTTTCCATTTTATATAGCAGTGTGTCAGAGTTTCTATTATGCAGAAAAAAGCATTGGTATATTCAGGAAACGGAGTTTTGAAAAGCCCATCATCACTAGGTGTGTATGCACATTAATGTTGTGTATATTGTAACTGTCCAGCAGAAACCTTACATCTCCAAAGTGACTTCATGATGATATCTAAGTAGTTGTGACAACTGGTTGTTTTTCACATTTGCTGTCAATTATAGTTTAACTGAAAAATTGAAATAACTGGTTTCTGCAGAGCACAAAAATATTGGACCTTTTACAATCCTGTCTGCTGAAGCAATGAGTGGAAATAGATGGGATATACTCTGATGTTTTCACAGAGATTACACAGATAATATTTAATCAATCCAGTGCATCACTGTTGCTATCCTGTCATATTGTTGCTGTTCCCTTTTTAACATCAAAGGCTGTGATGATGCAATGACTGTAAAGTGATACTGAGAGGAAAGCAGAGGGCTCTGAGGCAGATCACAAATAACACTGTCCAAATAAATCCCAGGACTGTGGGAGTCCTGTGTGTGTGTGTGTGTGTGTGTTTGAGAGCGAGAGGGGAAGAGATATAGAAAGGGAGAGAGACAGGATGGAAAACTGTGTATACAGTAAGTTCAGATCTCACGCTGTCCTACATCAAATTATTGCTTTATATTCCTCCCAGGCAAAGGGAACATTACATTACTGTTGTAACTCTAATTTTAGTGATAGTTGAGTTTGTACTTGAATTAGAAGTTTTCATGACCCTTGATTTCCATGAACACTGGTTGTACAACATATCAGCACTAATATTATGTTGTGGCCACATTTGCAGACTGTCTGAAATATCTCTTAAACATCTTTAAACAGTATTCTTCATCTATATCTCCCCTTCATGAATGAAGACGATTTGCTAGGTGAAATCAAAAAGGGATCATGTCTCTTGCTAACTCAATCTATGTCGTGGAAACAGTATGTACTCCTAATATTATGTACACTGCATGTACTTGTAAAACTGTGTTTCTAAGATTCCCCGTTTTGTTGAATAAAATGTTTGTATGACTCCCTCGGGACGCTACTCAGCTTGCCGGTATAATAAAGACACAGCAACGGGCAGTCTGGTGCAGTAGGAAAATAGCGGAGACAATACAGTTCATCACATTGCGACTTCCCGTAAGATCTAACTAAACAGGGAGAAATCACTCATTTTATACAGAGGAACTAACAACTTCTAACACACTTACACCCTGATAACACCAACGGCCTTGAAGGCAGTGGCGCACCAGGACACACACACAATGTACAGATAGCAGTAAAATGAAACAACACTGAACATTCTCCAACAGGTGGGTTACTACATTACAAGTGAATATGTTGTGATGACGCTGGTTCCCCAGGTGGAACAGAAGTTTATCTTCCGTTGATGACTACTCACCTCTAAGACAGGAAAGGAGACCAGTGGAGTCTTATTCTCTGGACCAGTCAATCTAGAAGGTGAAGTTGGAGTGTCCTCAGTGTCGTCCTAATCCACTGATCCTCAGTCAGTCTCAGACTCAGGTGATGCTAGGTCGTCCCCAACCAAGGGGGGGCTTCAACTTTCAGTGACCTTTGCCGTCTTACCTCATGTCAGCACACTGATATCGACTTTTCTGCCTGGAACAGTTAGCATCTCACTGAGAAACTCCTTTCTCTTCTCTGTCTGTTGATCTCGTCTTTCCATTCAGGTTCTCAACTGGTGGTATTCATTCACACTCTTCTCCAGATCTACTCCTTAATAGTTATCCCCATAATTTCTGTCACTTCGTCAGTCTGTCTTCTGTTAATCAGTCTATCGCTCTCTCTCTAGAATCCTCAAACACCCTCAGACCTCAGATCTTTCTGCTTCCTTATCTTGCTGTGTGTCTCTCTTCTTTCAGCGTGTCTGTCTTTCTTCTTCTCTCTTTTTCTCCCCCTTTCAGCATCCTTTTTTCCTCTCTCTTCCCCTTTAATGACTTTGTCTTTCTACCTCCCTCCCTCTCTCTAAATCTCATCTCTCAGTCTGGTCTTCAGACAGGAAGTCTTAGTGTGTGTTTACATTCTGCTGTGACACACGTATATGCATGTACAATATGCACACACACATGGACAAATACGTGCACTTACCAGCTCAGACACACAGCGACACAAACACATGAAAACATAAATTATAAATGTGATATACTGTAGACAATGTAAACTTTATCTCTCCATGCAGCCCTTTTCCAAACAATGTCATGCTATGCATCATGCTGAGACAGACAGGACTACTGCAAAACAGAAATGATGGTTTTGTATGTTTCTCCTCTTTACAGTGCAGCATAGGACCTTTTCTCTGAGAGTGCACGTTGTTAAAATGACTCATGAATGACCCAAGAATGAGTTTTTTGAAAAACATTGTGCAGGCTAACCTAGCAAAACAATGGGATACACTAGTGAATATACACTAAAATAGACTGAACACTGCTAAGGCATTTGAAAAAATATTTCAAAATAAAATTGAAAAACCCCAATGTCGTATGTTATATTGCTGATGCATTCCTAAATCCCTGCCTTTTAAT
This sequence comes from Hoplostethus atlanticus, assembly GCA_034670405.1. NCBI lineage: Eukaryota > Metazoa > Chordata > Actinopteri > Trachichthyiformes > Trachichthyidae > Hoplostethus > Hoplostethus atlanticus. Next base: position 3,436,141 of record JAXDDX010000016.1, on the reverse strand, counting down.
AAGCTGAATAAAATAATGTTGACTATGTTAGCAGCATTGGAGCAAAGAAGAGGAGCCTCGTCAACCCCCAATTTATGTCTTATGATGAATGTGAATATGAATGACAAATGACACATGAGAATGAACTGGAAAGATGGAGGATGTGACTATGACAGTAGGCAGGCTGGTTTGTCCTTGGTCACACTATGGTATGACTATTCACAAAATCACCAGTTCATTTGTTTGAATGTGCTGGCAATGCTGGAAATATCGGAGAGCAGATATTAAGCACATATAGGTCTTTTTGCAGGTTTTTGCAGACACCTCACATTCCTAAAAATATGGCTATACACTGAGGGAAATCATTTAAAAAAGGGTGATTTTTATGCAATACCGGTGTGCTGTCACAACGAAATTCAGTGATCTATTAATGAAAAACACACAGCATCTTGAACCTGAGCAGAGCTGTTTGCCTCACTCTGCTGAGCATGCAACACAAAAAACACCAAGCAAATAATGGCCGATGTCCATGAGGAGTGTTTTAGCTGCATTAAATTACACCACACTGTTCTCAGCTAGAACCAACTTCCATCCGTGAGACACAATGGGTTCCCTCGAATATGGGGAATGAATGGCTGTATAAATGCTCTTAACAAGCAATTCAAATGTACATACTTGGAACATTAATAGTGACTTAACTTACAAAAATCAAATAAATCAGGATCTATGTCTAAATAGATAGCTCCTTGCTGCATCATAAACCCAAGCTGTGGCCAGTTGCATGAATTTTGAGGTTAAGAAGCTTTAGACCTGTCTAGAATTCTTTCATCCTCATTCTTATCAAATCTATGTGGAGAACTTTCTACTAAAATTCAACTGCACAGCGATGAAGCTGAAGGATGAGCTAATAAAAATGAAGCACCGTGTTTCATTTTTACTAGCTCATCCTTTCTAAATGCTATCACCTAAGACGGCCATGTTTTTTCTGTTATGTGTCTCATTTTACCTGCTACTCAGATAATCAGTCTTTATAAATTGTTTTATGTATCAGTTAAATGTAGATATCTAAACCATGTCTGAATAAAAGTCCAAGGCTCAGTCTATCTTTACGCAACTTGTCCCTGGTGCTACATCCCATCCGTCTTCCAGAATGGGACAGGTTTGTGTCTCCTGGTTTCCTGTCTAGAGGATCATCATCGCTCACAGCCTGTCAGCATTCCCTTGGAAAGATCCGGAATAACGGATGTCAGGAGAGGAATCATGGATCAACCTGTTACTGAGGATGAGCAGAAAGAGAAGGGTGCAGGAGGGGGGACAGAAAGGGCGAGAGAGAGAGATAGAGGATGAAAGAAAAAGAATGAGAGAGAGAGAGAGAGAGAGAGAGAGAGAGAGAAAGAGAGGCATACACGAAGAGAGTGTGTCGCTCTCTGTGTGTGTGGGTGTAGAAATGGCAGATGGATCATCATGTGGCAGGGTGTGTGTGCAGGTACAAGCATGGGAACTGGAAAGCTTTGTTTATGCCAGGAACAGTCTGAATTGTGATGATCGATGAGAGGTGACAAGGTTTCTGCACTTTTTACTCCACTGCGTCCTCTCATGGGCTTGGTTTATTTGTCAGGAATGAAAAGGGGATGGATGGAGGATTACTGCTGTCCTCTACTCTGCAGTAAAAAAAAAAAAAATCCTGCACGCTATTTGACATGTGTTCTTTTTCTTCAGAGTATAAGGAGTTATAAGGGTGAGATGAAAGGAAATGACCCCTTGCTGAATTACATGCATCCTTCTTGTTAGGATTTAAGTGGCAAATGTGAGGGGGAAACACGTTACTTGCCCACCAAGTCCCCGGTTGAATCAGAAGAAATCACCCACTACTTAGCTGTCAGTTCTCAGCGTGCTTGTTATAAAAGTGATTTGCCTTCTTTCCTGCTCTAGAGAAAACGGCTCCTTTGTCCATGGCTTTTGTCCAAGGCTTGTGCCAATTACCAAATTAATAACCGGGTATTACTCTTTATCATATTGTAGGTCAGCACTTCCTAAACCACAGCTTTGGATGATGGTGGGTCCCCACAGGAGCACTAATATGTTTTAATGAACCTGAACCTTAAGACCCTTTTGTAGGGGAAAGAAAGTCAATTTACTTTTATTAAATATTGCAGTACCTTTTTTTTTAGTGTGAGTTGGTTCTTGTGCATATGAGGCCATATATCCTGTCACACCTACACTCTCTAATCCCAAATGATGGTTGTTTAACCTAAAGTCGCACTGACAGAGCGCGCACACACGCACTTTCTGATTTGTCTTTGACTGCTGTTTAATCGACTGTCAACCTGACAAAACACAGATTCAGAGACCTGTCCTCACTTCACTGGATGACAAATCTACAGACGCACACACACACACAAACTTTGTGCCCCCGGCTGAGCGGCCCAGTAGCAATGTTTGTCTCTGTCCTGAGTTTTACGTGTTAAGCCTGGAAGGAAGCCTGATAGTGATGAATACTGCTCACTAACAATAGTATAAAGTCATTTACCATGTTTGGTAAATGTCTGTGACTGCAGCTAGCACCCAAGTATGTCAGTTAGTACTGTCTCTGTATACAGTACTAGCAAACGTCATTCACATTTTACATTTATGTTTTGGGCATTTAGCTGATGCTCCTGATGAGCAAGAAATTATCTCCAAAATTACAAGCAACCAATAGCAAGAAGCGCATGGTGCCACGGTGCCCTGACAGTATTTCTGTGCCCTTATGATCACATGACAAACAAGTGCTAGGAATATAACTGGGATGGAGGGAGGTATGAGGGATATGATCCAGTGGGGAGAGGGTGACGTGACGTATTTCTTGAAAAGATGGGTTTTCAGCCTACGACAGAAGATGGGGAGTGACTTTGCTGTTCTGACTGGAGTGGGAAGGTCATTCCACCACTGGGAGATGTGGAGGAAGAAGAGTCAAGACCCGGTGGAGTGACGACCAGGCCAGCCCAGGGACGGGAGAGCCAAGCGGGCAGTGGTGGCAGAACAGGGCTGGGCCGTTGCCTGGAGGTATGGGGGAGTGGGTCCCTTTGAAGCCCTGTAAGAGCAGCTACAGACAATGGATGGAATGGGAGAAATTGGAGAGGTTGAAGATAAGGTGAGCTGCAGCTTTCTGGAGGATTTCGAGGGCTGGTAACTTGTCCAGGGAGACAACTAAAGATTGAACAAGGAGCTGGACAGAGTCCCTGGTGAGGAAAGGCTCTGATTCGCTTAATTGTAGAGTGCAAACCTGCAGGATTGTGGATACAATGTGGGCCTCGCATAACAGTTGGTTTTCTAGAGGCACACCAAGGTTCTTGGCCTGGTTTACAGTAATTTAACATTGTTTTTTCCCACAGGATCCATCTATCTGGCACAGTGGCAGAGACCCAAACTGCTAGTCTTATCACGAGGGACCCCAAATTGTGCAAATGTCCTTTTAAACATACTAGTAGAGGTACAAGACAAATTTGGGGTCCTGAAGCAAAATAAATACTGTATTTCTGTACAGCCAACATCAGTAACTGGACCGACTACAGACTTTTTATTAATCATTCATTTGGCAACAATTTATAGAGAAAATTCAACATGAATTCATTTTAAACAGAACAGGATGGTTCAGGTTGTTCAATAACACGATACAGTAAAATAGGTTTAAAAAGAGGTAATTTGAAAAAAGTTACTTCCTGTTGCTCCATATTTTTGGAGTGCCCAGGTGACTTAACGAAGAAAACTGTCAGCCCCTTGGACGGTTTGAACATGGACTGTTCATGTCCTGGACCTGGAACCGATTGAATTGACCACTTGGGCAGCGTGGGAGGAGTGACTGGTGGATTACACCGTGTATTGGACTGCAAGACTGGATGCTGGATGAATGGACTGACAACTTTCGCCACTCTCCCTGTCTCCTAGTTCAGAACTGAGGACACCTGATGTGAAGAATAACCGACTCATCTAACTGCCTGTTTGTCAGAATTGTGTCATTGTGTCAAAAACAAGTACATGATCTAAAATATTCTCATTCTGTATATATTTGCAACAATCATTGAGTGGGTGTCATATTTTGAAATGATCAAATCACTAATTGTAGGAGAACATTGTTCATAACATGTAATATAAAGCATTTCAATGGCAAAGTCACATCTATTTGAGTCTGTCCATTCAGCTGTCAGGGGAGAAGGGTCACTATATCCATCTATACCCATTTGTATTATTGCTACTTGCCAACTCACCAGAAAAGTATGTAAAAATGAAACTGAGAGTAAACCTTTTTCTTTCTCTTGGCCAGGCTTGCGCCCCTCCAGAACAGATCCTGTGCATCTGATCTTTAGTTTTCATTCTTCAATTATCTGGACCTCATCATAAATGTAACATTTGCTCACATGAAAACACACTGCAAACTGAGATACACCATCCTAAAATGAGTCAATACCTTACCTACCTACCTTACCTAAGACAATACCTTTGAATGTTTGTATTCAAACAGAAACATGTTATATTTAGACATAGAAACACTCTGGGATTTCAGAATGAAAAAACACACAACAATGATTTTGTGTACCTGAGCTTAGATTCATTTAATGGTTTCAAATCGTGTCTAGATAGCAGATCTTGCAAAACTCTTTTTAAAAACATCAATAGATAAAAAGTTGCGTAGGATTGTGCTGTATTAATGACATACACCTGACAATGCTGCTCATTTTGACCCTGCCATCGACAAAGTAAAACTTTGAAAAAAAAGAAAATAAATCCTAATAGCATACATTCATTGATGTGCTCCATCTCACAGGAAAACCAGATAATTAAGGCCCCTTTGGTTCACATGACAGCAAGGAAGCAGCAAAATAATCTCTCAGTTCTACCAAGGCACTTGAATCATGTATTCAACTGAACATTTGATAAAATTCAACAAGAAAACAAGAAAATAAAATAAATATTTTACATTTAGGTCCCACCCAGACAGTTTCTCAACGGAGGGTGCCATCCTACATTGAGGCTTAAAGATTTAGCTGAACGTTAAGCTGAAAGCTTCACTCTGAAGACCAAAAACCAAAAACACATTAGTGTAAAAATAATTACAGTTTTCTTTACTTGTTTACCAAGTGTAGTTGAACTCTACATAAAAAACAGAAACAGGCATTGGAGTAAAACATCTAAAACAGCTAAAAATGTGAAGGAAATCCTGCATGCTGCTCTTGCAATACCACATAGTTTATCAATCAACCAACCTGACCTTCATCAGAGGTTTTAACAAGACCCTGGAAGTAAAATCACTTATCAGCTGCTACATCATTTTAACATGAGTGAGAACAGAGTACACTAGCCAGGTACCAATTCCTATCTCCCCCGGCTGAGGGAAACGTCTGACCCAGTGTCTCATGTAAACATATTTAGCTACGATCAGGATGCATGATGTCCTTTAGATGATCCTATGTGTCTTCTGCACTGGACACTAGCGGTAGTTGTGTGTGTGTCTGTGTGTGTGTGTGTGCACAGAGAGGGGGGGGGGGGGGGTGTATGTGTATATGTGTGTGCATGTCAGTCAGTCACCTGTCTGTAGTGTATGACGTAGTAGTCATGGACGTACATCAGGACAGCAAATGGTTGACCAATGATGAGTGAGATCCACACTGCAGCGTTGCCATAGTCACCACGCAGGAAGCGCCCAACAAACCAGGCCAATGGCAGCTGGTTAGTAAATGGAAACGGGAATCAGATGTTTGTCGTTGACTAATTTCAGTCTGAATGTTTGTAAAATACATTTCAGCAGGTATTTTGTTGTGTTGTGTCACGCTGCATCACATTATATTCAATAGCAAACAAAATCAATGAAAAACAATATGTGTGTGACATGCGTCAGTTTGGTCTCACCTGAGCCATCATGCCCATGAAGGCCCACAGCCTGAACATCCGCAGGGGAACACTCACCAGGTACTGAGACAGAAAGACAGTCAGAGAAACCAAAATTATTAGATGCTGTTGTCTGTATCGTCTGTAATACAATGTGAGCATCTGCAGAGGAACTCACAGTGTCAGTCAGACAGACTGACCAACAATATAACGTTAATGTTATGTTCTGTATTATATACTGTAAGATTGGGAAGGAACTGGAACTGAATCTTATTCTAGTGTTGCACTCGCTGCCATCGCTCTGGATAAGAGCATCAGCAAAGTGCCTAAAATGTAATCTACAGTCTGAAGAAAACAACAGAGAGAACAGACAGAGAAACAACCTAAAACCTTCCAACACCAGGCTACACGATGTCAAGAATCATTATTCTGTAGACATTACTTACATTTTCTATTCAGACTGGGCCCATTTACAGACACTAAGGCAGTGAACGGAACAACACGCTGAATACTTACTTTTAATATATAGTAACACACACATAGAGTATAGTACTTTTATTATGGATAGTACCTTGAGTGTACTAAACAGTAGGACCACCTTGTGCTACTAACCAGGTGAAGTTATGATTACCTTTTGATTTGACCTGATAAATCCACTTTAGTCATGAGGGTGAGGAGGAGAAGAAGAGGACACAGGCTGACATTTGAGACATGACATGGTCTTCATATTTTGTATATTGTACAGTCTGAACATCACCAGATGAAGTAGTACTGGGCCCCATCCTCACCTCGTGGAAGAAGGCAGACAGGAAGAAGACAGCTGATTGGCTGGCTATTTTACTGAACCCCTTCCTCAACAGGGGCTTGTAGAAGTGGCTTCAGGACAGACAGATAGATAGATGGATGGATGGATGGGTGGATGGATGGATGGATGGATAAAGGAACAAACAGATAGACAGAGTTAGAGAGAGCAAGTTGCTTAGATAGATAAAGATTGTAGAATTGGCTTTGGGACAAAGAGTTCACTCATTTGTTCAGTCACTCCCTCCCTTCCTCCCGTGTACTATGGTGAGATCTCTCACTCAGTAACGTGTTGTAACTCTCTCCCTCCCTGACGGGTGTTCAAAGTGGACCAGTGTAATTAATGAACCTGTGGATCAGATAACCAGTGCACTCTGTCTTGTTTAATAAAACCTCTCTGCTAGCGTCTGCTGAACTCACTATTCCCTCTCTATTCAGACAGATGGATCAGTCATTTTCCCAGTTCAGCTCTACCCATATATATGTCACTGCTCCCTCCCTGGTGTGTTAGTGTGTGTGTAACTCACCGTAGACACCACTTGTGAACAGGGATGTTCCAGTTCTGCCAGAAATATGTCACCGTCTCCGAGTTCCTGAAAGAGGAGTCAGGAAATAGTGTACTTAACCTTTAAGATTACTGCAAACAAGATCTCAACATGAATAGGAAAGTCTTTAACCGCAACATAATTGGTTCAGTTATTTTAGTTTGCTAACCGTGAAAGAACAAATCCACATTTCATACATGTTATTCATGAGATTTAGGACAGTTTCATATTTGTGAGCATGAAAAAGCCTAAAACTAGAACAGAGCAAGGCTCTAATCTGTAATGTCATGTAGGAAAGAGGAGTTTAACAAGCCTTTATTGAGTGATGAAATGGGTAAGCTCAGATCAAAAGTCTCCATAACCCAACAGAAGGAACCCTTATAAGCTGAAATGCTTTTAAACTCCCCCACACTGACTCAAAATACTGACACATCATACTGGAGACCCAGTTGACAAAGCCTTGTTCTCACAACTCCCTAAAAACAAGCTCGCACCGGCCCTCCTCGACAAGCTCTGGGAAGTACTGAAAGTATCCTCCGTATATGCTCAAAAAAAATCTTCACTCACTCACTCACTCACTCACTCACTCACTCACTCACTCACTCACTCACTCACTCACTCACTCACCACCAGTCCTTGTAGAACTGTCTGTCTCCAAAGCGCAGCAGCTCAGCGGTGAAGTTCAAAGAGGAGTGGAAGAAGCAGTAGAAGAACATCAACCACAACAAGTGGTTAGGAACCTAGAGAGAGACGGGGGGGATTCAGAATACGGAACAGAATATATGTGACTGTGGCAAGAGGGGCGGCGATCCAGCCAATCAACAAGATGTGATGATTAACCTCTACCTATGTATCTCAGTATGGATCAGCCGATGGACTGAACCCGGGAAGCGTGCCTGTATACCTGGCCTGACGAGGCTACTACTACTGACTGTTAGACTGAACCCTAACAAAGACTGTGGACTGTAAGTCTGCTAAATGACTGTAATGTAATGTAATGATGGAATGACTCCACCATAAGAGAGAAACAGCGACTGCAGCGCTGGTGGTGTGTACTTTGTGTTGTTTATGTTGGGGCCAAATAAACTACAAGCAAGAACAAGAAGCAAATCTCCCAGGTCCCCCCAACCCACAGAGTCTGAACATTGTTACTATAATATATAATATCATATATAAGACCACACCATTAGACCACACCATTCTCAGCATAGTCTTAGTGCTTACTAGTGTCCTTGTGTGTGTGTGTGTGTGTGTGTGTGTGTGTGTGTACTGTAATTGAAAGCTGCCATTTGTCCTCACATGTACATTATGTTTCATGAGACCATACTATGATACTAATGCTATCTAAATGGCCTAAGTCAATAGAGGTGATTGTGATTCTAGTCGATCAGCTGTGACTTTATTGTGGTGCTGCGTCATGTTTCTACCAGAAGAATCAGGAACCTAAAAAAAGCTATAATCTCCTGTTAGAGTTGAATGGGAATCCTGGAAACCTATCAACACTGGTGTTGTGCCGTGTAACGTCCTGTTGTGTCGCGCCGTGTTGTTTTGTTTTGTGTCCCACTGTGTTGTTCATGAACTCACAGCCGGCCTGAAGAGTGACAAATAATAGCAAATCCTTCTGGCGTGTGTCGTGTCTCTACTCACAGCTAGTCTCAGGAGTCTCTCCATCATCCTGGACAGATCCATCTCCTACAGGACAGAAATACACATAGTCTTGACCCATAGTTGAAGAAGTGCATTGTCTCATCCCATGACAGGCGTTGATGCACTTACCTCTAGTGGTTTCATAGAGCTTTGAATGATGGGAATCATCCACTGACATAGAAGGAAGAGAAAAGAGAATGGTGTTAAAAAACGATGCAATTGATACATACTGTAAAATAAAGAAAATACCCAAGGAATATCTTGTGGAATTAAATTAAAAAGTGCATTTCAAGTATAAAGGGAATTTTTTACAAACCCCTTCAAATATATTGTTTAGATTTTTTATTTTATTTTTTTAGATTTATAGCTATTTATGCATTGTTTAAATAGGCTGCTATATGAGAGCTAAAGCATAGATGCGGCGTTGACATCATGCGCTCAGTGGGAAAGGTGACACAGCAACACATGATGTATCAACTTTCTATCTTAATGTGCCAATCAACATATACTTAAAAGTCATATAATATTTGACTACACTTGTAGATTTGAAATACCATGAAGTTAAACAGACAGAACAATACAGCACCATGCAGTAACATGAGAAGGTTGTACCTGCTGAGTGAGGCCGACTAACAGCTGGATGAAGAACAGCTGGGGAGAAAGACACACAGAGGGTGAATTGTTGCTTTCTCTAACTTTCTGCAATAAAATCTAAAGGGAACAATGGAGATGCATTAAATAACAAAGGGACTATCATAACCTTTTCACCCAACCTCAAATTACTCTGTGAATACTACAATACTGTCCAAAGCATTGTGTATACCCACTCAAAGTCGGTACGTCAACACATTTCAGAGGCACCTATCATCATCGGGAGGGCTAACCAAAAAATGTTTCTAACAAGTGACAGAATGTGTCTCATTTTTCTTTCCATTTCACAAAGTGATGCATTCACTTGGGTTGTGTATTAACCAAAAAGTCGATAACACCAGTATTTTGGTTTTGGTATTTTGGAAGTTGAGAAAATTCACTAAGTATATTCTGAAAGATTGGCATTGATATAGACATGAAATACTAACTACGCTCTGGTCAAGCTGACTCATAGGCCAGGGGCTCATGTCCTGTTTCTGCAGCCTAGGAGTACAAGCAAAACCTCCTGGACAAAACAGTGAGGCATCTGGTCTCATGTTTTGGTTTGTTTTGGCCAGGAAATCAAACTGAATCCCAAACCCTCAGGGTTCAGAGTAAACACTTTGACCAGTAGGCCATTGATCTGGTGCCTTGACCACACAACTGAAGGTAGTTTTTGTTAGATGATATTGACATGAAGTATTTCAGACAACTGTCTTTCTCACCATCTCAAGCAGTCGCCTCAACAGGAAACTCATACAAATCGCGGGAGAGCGAGGAAAGTTGAGCTCGTAGCACAGAGTAGGAGCAAAGACAAAGTAGTACATATCTATAGAGGTGGAGAGGGAGGAGGGGAGAGAGAGGCCAACTTGAATATTAAAATGTTTGACAAAATAACTCAGTGGTGAATGACAAAAACATCAGTTCAGTTTCATCCACTTCAATTCAAATGTCAGTAGCATACAGTTGTAGTACCTCTGAGAGTGAGGTTGCCAGGGTAACAGACCCGATGGCTCCCTCCACTGAGGTGCTGGGCTGAAGGACCTGCAGCAGAAATTCAAAATCAATATTTAACTATATATATATATTTAATATCTTAATACTGCAAGTCATATGGCTCAATAATCTACCTTAATATTGCAATTTATATGATAAAAAAGAATGGCATGATTACATAAATGACAACCAGAGACAATACAACAATACAACATCCCTTGAAGAAATTTGCACACATGCTGCAAACTAAAAAGTCATGACAAAACTACAAGTTAGCTAATATCTGTCTACCTGTAGCAGCAAATATAAAGTAAAATACTGATCATCAGGTAACATTCACCACAAGTTTACCAGAACCTAGTTTGCCAGTTTGCATTCAGGAAGATTTGTGGAAATGTGTTACAGTAATCCTGCTGCAACACTGTTACAAATATCTGCTAGACATTGCATTTGGCATTGGATAGTATTAATGAAGAGACCACATGTTGAAAGAGGAAGAGTTTTGTTTCAACAACCTCGGTATGTTGAAATGTTAGACATGTTTCACATTATGTGTCCACTTCTTTAAGCGTGTGGTTAGATCATTCAAGCCTCAAACCTGTTTGAACATCTCAAACGTACTTGAATACATTTCTACCCATTGGCTCATCTGTACTCTGTTCTGTTCATCACTACTGA